>JAPTHA010000001.1:25567134-25596302 GCA_029814585.1 Gymnapogon annona
GAGTATATGTGGTGAGCTCTGGCCAAACAGCGTTTGTGTGCAATGTCCTGGATGGGGGGGAGAGGAGTCCCAATGATTGTCTCCAGAGCCCTCACCAGTCTCCTCAGAGGCTTCCAGTCCGAGGCCTTACAGCTCCCGGACCAGATGGAGACACAGTAGGTCATCAGACCTTCGATGGTGCCTCTGTAGACGGTAGTGAGGATGGGAGGGAGGAGGGACACCCGTCTCATCCGCCACAGGAAGGTACAGGCGCTGCTGGGCCTTCTTCACCACAGAGGCCGTGTGAAGGGACTAGTCGAGGTTGTCAGTGGAGTCAACGATAATCTCCTTAGTCTTATCGATGTTCAGGAGCAGGTTGTTCCTTTTACACCAGTCAACCAGGTGTTGCACCTCCTCCCTGTAGGCCAGCTTGTTGTCATCCTAAATGAGGCCCACGACTGTGGTATCGTCTGCATACTTTACTATATGGTTGGTGGGACGACAGTCATGGGTCATCTGGGTGAACAGCAAGGGGCTCAGGATACAGCCCTGGGGGGAGTTGGTGTTCAGGATGGTGACCTTGGAGATGTTGTTGCCCGCTACACACACACACACACACACACATATATATATATATATATATATGTATTGTATTTCGATTCGATAGGCCTTTAATGTCTCTCAAGGAGAAATTTCTTTGGCACAGCAGCAAAACCACAGCAATAAACAAACATGCATCTATATATATATGTGCACAACCATGAACCACAGCAATTAACAAACATCTATACATATGTACACAAAAACATAAACCCCCAGAAGGAAACAAAACATATCTATAAACATACTTAGAATAAAAGAAACATACAAATAAATGTACATAGTACACCTAAAATAATTTACACATAAACCTGCATATAAACACTACATAAAAAAAAATCTGAAATTTCCCCATGGGGGACTAACAAAGGTATCTAATCTAATCAGAATATAATCACTCTCTCTGTCTCTATATATGTTTTCAAAGACGCGTACACACAGTATACTGTATACATATAATAAAATAACTAAAAAGTACACAAATATACAAATACACATATCCAGCCAACATATGTAATAACAAAATCCAAATCAACAGACATACATATAGGCAGACATAATGAACACACATGTATATCTGAATACAAACACAGACCTATAACAAGATGGACAACTAATGACAAACCGATAAACAGGAATGTGATGAGAGGACAACAAGAATAAAGAAAAAAAGACTAAGGTAATTGGTATGTTTGCCCATACAGCTGATCAGATGGAGGAGTTATTTAGTCTGATAGCTGATGGGAAGAAGGACCTGCAGTAGCATTCTCTCTTAGTGATGCATTGGATGTGAAGGATTGTCAAGAAGGGATGTCAGCTTGGCCAACACTACCCTTTCCCCAACCTCCTCGATAGACTCAAGGGGACAGCCAAGACCGAGCTGACTAGCTTATTCAGTCTCTTCCTGTCCCTCACTGAGCTCCCACAGGCCACCATGCAGAAGATCACTTACACTAACGCAGAGTCATAAAAGGTCCTCAATAGAGTCGCGCACACACCAAAGGACCTCAGCCTCTTCAATAAGTGGAGGCAACTTTGACCTTTCTCTGTTGTGTGACACCGGTCAATTACCATCTCCTCCTCCTTGCTGGCATTAACGTTCAGATGTGCAAATATTTACCCAGTCTTTAGTAACTTGATGTTTACGCACATCCCTACCACAAAACAACACAGGAATCAATACTCTAAGGATGAATTTGTCATGTACAGCATTTACAATACCTGAGGCCAGGTGTGTGTGAAATTAATCCAGCCTATTGAAACAACAGCAAAAAAAAATCCCAGTCTTTGAACCTCCGCTTAACGTCCACATTAACTTATATGTTTATTTGAGCAGCCTTTGTGCTCCTTGTCATGTGTGTTGTTGCATGCAACACAGACAACGGTGGTGAGAGTTAGCCCTGTGTTTATGAGTGAGTGAGTGCCATTAAGAGTGTGAAAAATGAAGACACGCAAGCTGTCAGCGAGAGCAGGGTGGAGCTCAGATAAAGAGGTGAAGGCATGGTCACGCAGACACACAAATGTATATCCTCAGGCAAACGGGTACGCAAACACACACGCTCTCATCAGATCCTGCCAGCACATTGGCTGGCAGACACCAGATTGGTGAGTGAGTGTGCAGCACAAAAGCACAGTGATGACATCATTCTGTCTGAGAAAGGGCTACTATATTTAGTCTGAGATGGCCATGTGCAGAAGCTTCACCAGCATCCACGTTGTGACTGAGGCAGTATGGAGCAGTGTCCATTTAAGCTAGCTCTGGATGGGATGACTTGCAGTTTTCTAATGGAGGAAACCATTTTTGAATTGTTCACTACAGCATTACACTTCCATTAAAAATCCTACCTATTTTTGTCTCAACACAAGAAGATTTGCAGTCATAATCTTATTTTGTAATATGGTGTGATCAACAGAAATACTTTGCATTCCAAAAAATAAAGTTAGCCTTTTATACATTACCTGATCAATGTCTTCTTAGATACTGAATAATGATAATGGAGTTTACAGGTTCCCATACATTCCCACTAAATTGCTCTGACAGATTTCTGAGTTATTCTGCATCAAGTGTAATTTTTTTACAACCTGATGTTTGTTTCTCATATTGTAGAGACCATCCAGTAAATACGATAGAAGGTTAGTGGAGGTCATGAATGCCAGTGTGGCCATGGAAATGCATCTGTTTTTTGCCAGGATAGTGTTAGTATGGGAAGAGAACACTTCTACCTTGTCAATTTACTAATTCTCACTATGTAAATTAACCACAACAATGTCTGAACTGAAAATTCATACACGTTTGTTTGTGATATTTTCATTACAGGGATTTCGTCATTTTAATACCACAGCTCTCACACACAGTGTTCCACCAACACAAGTTGTCCCCGACACAATTTTACAAATGCACTATCATAGCATCTTACATTCATGAAACACAAAATGAATGTAATTCTACAAATGAGCCAAGGGACCCAGACAATTTTTAACTGTAAACTACAACTTCAGTGAAATTTTTAGCCACGTCTAGTAAAGGTTAGGGGTGATTTGTGGATCGAACAGACAAAATTGGCAGAAGTCTCTTCAGATAGAATAAAATTTCCCTTTGTCATTTTACAGCGTATAACCAGATTGCTGAGCTTTCTCCTCTGCAAATCCGTTAAAGAATTGATGTGCAATAAGCACTATGTACAATGTGTTGTTTGGAGGTAGACAGTTGTAATATTAAATATACAAAGAATTAGATACTTTTATTCGTCCCACTCTGGGAAATTTCAGAATAAGAAAAATTATTCAACAAACGTTATAGTAAACAAGCATTTCTAAACATTGTCTTCTGTTATGTGGTCTAGTACAGTAACAAAAAACTTGTTACTGTACTACAGTAACATAAAACTTGTTTTAAATTATGATTTTTTAATAAATTGTTTATTCCCCTATGCACAAGCACCAGTGTTGTATGGTGTCCAAAGTAGACAAGCTCTGCCACGTCCTGGTCCTGATGTCACATACTAGACAACAGTGAGCTTATTGTAAAAGACCTTTCACAGCAGATATTTTGGCTTGTGTCAGCAGGAAAAACAGAAGTGATCCAAATAATATTGTTCAGGGATTAATTCAGTGAAATATACCGGGAAGCCATGACAGTTAGCATGCACAAACCAGAACACTGCCGCCGATGTGTCTCCATTTGGTGTCTCAGTTCCAGAAAATGTCAGTGTGAATGAAAGCAATAACTCACAATTTTAAACATCTGCTGTTAAAAAATGGATATTCCACAAAGTGGAGTCAGGATCAGCAAAGGCAGCACGTGAATAAAGGTTTATCTGAAGGCTTAAGTGTTGAGGTTCTGCAATTCGGAGTCCTCCCGACCTAGCATCACCTAGGAGCTAGCATCACATAGCTCAGATGCTGCTGGTGGGTGGCCAGAGTATGGGTGGACGCTGATGCAGCTCATTCACACTGCTGATGTGAGTGTCCTCGCCCCTTCCCTCCCAGCACTGTTCATCCACACAAGGCACAGAACACATTTTGACACGGCTGAAATCCGCCACAGCTCTGTTTGATAAACTACATTAAAATGGTTTTAGTTGTGACAAAGCCCGTGTGTGGTTCCTCTTTAGCTTTCCAACCAGCCGACCAGCTGCTCCTCCTCACCCCACCCCTCACAAAATTCTGCATTGGTTTTAATGCTGTGACTCACAAAGTAACACCCCCCCCCCCATCTCACTCTGAATGTATCCTATCGTTTTTGCTTTACGAGGTACCGCAGCTCACGCTCACGATACTCGTGTTTTTGTTCCAGTGAGCGTTTTGAGGCTGCTTCCTGCAGTAGGGGGATCTCTGCATTAGCGCACTCCCCTCCCCCTCTCCTCTCACTCTCTCTACTGCCCCACCTCTCCATGTGCAGACGAAGCAGCGTGTTGTGTGTGTGTGTGTGCGTGTGCGTGTGTGTGCATGCGCAGGACGGATGGGGATGCTGTATGTGTGTGTGCATGCGCAGGGCGGATGGGGATGCTGGGAGCTGCAAGGTGACTGAGGGAATGGAGAGGGCTAGCGAGCTCTGACAGTGACGATGCAGCACCCTTGTCATCAACACCTTCTCTTCACGTCCCTCCATCTGTCTCTCTTCCCTCTCCCTCTTTCTCTTTTTAGACTGAAGTGGACTTCCTCCCTAGCTTGCAGCGCCTCTTTCTCAGCTGCAACAACATCAGCAGGTAAGGGCTCGTCCTGCTTAACTCCCTCCTCCCCACTGGGACAGTGGCTGGACAGTGCCACGTCCCCTCCATCAGCTCCTGACAGGCCCTGGGCAACACACACAGATACATGTGGCTGCTGTGGCACAGGGCTTTCTGTAACCTAGAAAATCCATAACCTGTGTTTTAAAATTATTTATCTTTAGTTGAAATTATTTGTTATTGGTACTTGGCCTCACCCAAAGGATGTGAAATCGTTCAGTGAATAGAGTAGATTGAAAGGAAGCTGAATTTTGTGCTAAGTTTGAAGACTCATTCTAAACCAGTATTACTGTTGTGTGCCAGTGCAGCTGTTCGCGTCTTTGCGTCAGGACCAGAGTTACTCATATGGATAAAAAATCCACAATAAATGATCTGTTTGCTTTTACAACTACACAGGACACTGGATGTAAATACAGTTAAAGTACATTATAATAGTACAGTATAAGAATGCAGTATGTCCATAGAATATCCACCATATTTTCATGATTGTAATAATGACACTTTCAGTAAAGGCAGCTGCATTTAAACTCTGGATCAGTGATAATGACATGGCGACCTGTTTGGACTATTTGAAACTGTACAGTGCTGGCAGGAGGCGGATCCTTTGTTGCTAGGTAGAAGGACAGAATGGTTTGATCTAGTTTGTGCCATCAGTTTGCCTGGCAGTAGATGAAAGAGGCAAAACCTGACTCATAAGTTGATTTTTTCGATTAGTGTTTAACTTAAAAGGAATGCATTGTACACTAAACCAAATAAAGTTAGCTACATTATTCTGCAGAATTCAACATGGACATCAGAGAGTAAGATGCAGTTCCTATTCCTGGCAGAATGTGTATTATACCTATGTGTTGTTGGAACCACACGGCATCCAGGAACACATTGATGTTAAGAAATACCATTGAGCAGTAACATACCCTAGAGGGCAGTTGATACAGTCGGTTGAGATCTCACAAATGATTTCCTCACTCTAAACATGCCCAGTTCATTAGTGGTAGAATTAATTGTCTCCTTCATAGCTGTTACATGTAAACACACGAATTGCACACATATGGGCTTACTAACAAAAACACGTTGCTTAAAGCTAGCTATGATATCAATATATTATTAAGAGTGTTTTCACCAAAACCATGGACTTGGATAAATGGTTAATCTATCGTGTAGTTTTTCCTTGGGTAGTTTTCTTTAATGCTCTCTGTGTAATGCCAGGTTGCCAGTGTTTCTGATAAAGAAGCACTTCCCTTCTGTCCTGCTTTATCTTGTCTCCATCCCAACACAACCACAGCTTAAAGCATCAGAATGCTGATGCCGATGGGGGAAGTTTTTTTTTCTCTTTGACTTACCCAGTAGATGAGTCAGTTTTGTTTGGAGTGAGGTAATTGTTCTTATCTCATTATAAAGCATTTAGCTGAACTTGTATTAACTGACCTTCACTGAGTTCCCTTTCCACTGTATTTATTTCTGTTTTTAGTTTTGATCAGCTAGCCTGCCTTGGAGAAACGTGCTCCCTTTCTGAGCTCACCCTGGATGGGAATCCTGTAGCCCTGGAGACATGGTACAAGCAGGCCATCCTGCGCTGTGTGCTTCATCTGAAACAGCTGGACATGAAGCGCATCACAGTAAGGCTGAAAGTTTTTACTGTTTCTCTGTGTTTATAAGAGAAAGGTGCAGCCACTGAGTACATGTTGCTACTTACTATTCTTGATTTGTACATTTATTAGCTTTTAGATTACATCCTAGTCAATACCGTACATCACTACAATGATATTATACATTCAGTGTGTTTTGAAAAGCCAGGATCAACATGTCATATTTTTAGTCATTCACACTCAGATATTTCCCTGAACCTCTGTACATACTTGTCTATTCCTCTTTGTACATACGCATCTGAATGATAGTGTATGTACAATGCGTGACGTAAAGACACATTAAGCAAACTTTTGACAAGCTACATCGGTCGCCTGCAATTCGCCATCAGCCATGCATTACCACGATGTTGATAATACTGTAGTCATTAATCTTTATTGTTATTCTTACTGGTTTCACAGCATTCATCATGTTCTTGGTTGTTTGCATGTTCAATACATACAGTCCCTGACAATTACTGTTTATTCTCAAAATATAAAGTTATTGTATGTATTCAGTATGCCAGCAACACGCTACATGTCAAATGTCAGCCTGCTTTTCAGGTGATGTCATGCAGGAAGCACCCAGGTCTGAGCTTGCATCTTTAAGGAATCTAAGTACCACACACCTTGCCCTCAAAACATGCTGCTGCTAACGCCACTAAAAAAAAAAAAGAGCTCAAGTTTTTACTTGATTTTCAAGGTGCACTTGATCTTTTAGAAGATTTAGCGAGTTTCATGACCTAGAGGCATATTAGAACCCTCCACCAAGCTGCAGTCCACAGCTGTCAATCATGACTACTGGGCCCAGTTTTGTTGTCTAAAGGGCTGCTTTTTGGAAAGATAAAGATTTTATATGACAGCAGTAAATGGCAGAATAAAAGTAATTAGTGGAATAAAAAGAACAGCACTGATGATCTAAAGGTTTTTCCCAACCATCTGATTTGATGAACATGCTCCAATGCACTGTGCTGTCAGTACCGGTGAGGTCTGATTATATGAAATAACATCTTTCACTGGCTGCCAGCAGATTGGCTGTTATTTATGAATGATGTGGGAGTTAATACAGTAAATTCATTAATACTGTTCTGCCTTGGTAGATGCTTTGTCATTAAAATGACTCCTTTCTGTCCTGCATAGAAATAATCTATGCATACAACTTTTCACTGCAGATTTAATTACTGAGAAAACAAAATCAGTCATGTACCATATATAAAAGGGCTTTTGATATATACATATATCAAAAGCAAGAACATCGAAAACAAAAAAAAACAAACTGTAAGCAATAATGCCCTCGTGCACACATGCAACTAGGGGTGGGTCAGGTAGAAGGGTTTCACAAATGTCGGAATTCACAGCTCTGGAGACATGACATGCCTGAAAATGTTGCAATATTGATTTAAATGTAATTAAATATAATTTCTACCAATGGGTGGTGCTATCGGTCAGATTTAATGTAATGTCATTTTTCGATCAGGGCAGGGCAAAGATGAACCATTCATTCATCTTTCAAACCCACTTTATCGTTTGCGGGGTCGCGGGGGTCACTGGAGATTTGGTTGTGATGGGAGAGAAAAATTACCAAGTTATAACAGTTTTGTTCTTCAAAAATTTGCCACCCTACCCTGTCTGTGTCGATGGTCATGGTAGATCTCATTGAGATACAAGTATATCGAAATCCGTTCTGATCAGAGCCTGTTGGTCGGTGTAGTGGTGTAAAACGTGTTAGGGGGCACTTGTAGACCTCCAAAAATTTACTTTTCGCACATGTTTAGGCCCTCACAAATGGAACAGAACACCCCAACCTGGAGATTTGGAGGGCTGGGTTTTCGTTAGAGTTCCTATCCAATCATTATTCACTATCATGTGTTGCCAGGGTCCAAAATCTGCCTTTAGGCCTTCAGAAGTGACAGTGCTGGCACATGGTAGCTTAAACTTTAAGCTACCATACAGTCATTTGCTTTACTTTAAGCCTTAAAGTGAATGAGAACAGACTTGTGGCGTTAACCAATCAGCATCAAGTTTGGCTTCACTTGGGCCAGCTAGCAGGCCTACCATGGCGTCAGTGTATGCATGTCTTTTGATTGGATACGCTATAGAGAGAGGTGGAACTATGCAAAGCTGCTCAGAGCAGACGTGAGCAGGCACATCAATGTGATAAACAGGAAATAAGGAAATTGCTCGTTTGTGTAGCACGACAAGTTGTTTTAGTTTTTTCATCCCACATCGGCTGAAGGAGGCGAAGATATCAATTTGGTCGCAAGTTTATTTACAATGCCATTCTCAAGAAAAACTTTTCATGAAAAGCTGGACATTGTGAAGATAGGCCGGCCGACCGTGAGGTTAGCAAGAATGACTCAGCAGGGAAAAGGATTTATCCAACACTTTCAAGTTGAAAAGTAACTTAATATTATTATTAAAAATATTGAATTAATGAAATATAAGTATTTGTTTATTTCCCATTAAATAGGTAGTCTGTATCGTCATGTTTCTGTGACGTTGCTTTGGGTATGACTTGATTGATTGATTGATTTTGATTTGACAGTGCGTGCTGCGCTGTTTTGTGAACAAACTTGTTACTACAATGTTCAAAACATAAATGGCCAATTTATGTGGTCAAAAGCCTTCTCTGCGTCTACAGTACAAACTGCTGCGGAGCAAGGGAGGCTTTTGGCTTGGTGTATAACATTAAATAATTTTCTTGTGTTGTCCTACGATTATCGGCTTGATCTGGGTGAATTATTTTTCCGATAACACTTGACCAACGTATTGCTATGATTTTTGCCAGGATTTTATTGTCCATGTTAGCCAGGGATATAGGTCGATAATTACTGCAGATTAATGGACCTTTATCTTTTTATGTATTAATGTGATACAAGAGAAGTTGAATGTTGGAGAAAAGGACTGATTATCAAATGATGATTTGTACATTTGTAGTAGGGGAGACAAATCTTCGCTGAATATTTGATAGAATTCTGCATTGTACCCATCTGGGCCAGGAGACTTATTTTTAGCACATGAATGTATAGCTTTTTGGATTCCCTCTATTTTTATTGGCTCTTCCAATGCTTTTTTATCAGCTTCTGATAATGGTGGTAGTTGGATTCCGTTCAAATAAGCCTGCATAACTTCTATGCCACAATCATTCTCCGGCCTATATAGATTTTCGTAGAAGTTTCTAAACATTTGATTAGTTTGTTTTGAATCAACAGTAATACTATCATTGGTAAGCTTTAAATTTGATATATAATTTCTGGTCATTTGCTTCTTTAGTGTAGTTTAATGAGCTTTCCAGCTTGTTCTCCATGTTCATGAAATTGTAATTTTGCTCTATTAAGTTTATGTTCTATCTTAGGCATTATTATTCTATCATATTCCATTCTCTGCTTACACAGCTTTATCCATATATCCTGATCATATGTTCACAACAATGAATTCTGCTGTTGTTTAATTTCATCTAATAATGTATTTTCTTGAGCACGTTGCTTTTTATTCTTAAAGCTTGCCATTCTAATAATTTCTCCTCTTACACAACATTTTAGTGCATCCCATACTGTGGAGATGTCAGAGGTTGATCTCTGATTATTTTTTATAAAATCTGAAATAAACTTTCATCAGTGATTTACTTTCATCACTTTCTAATAGGGAAGTATTAATTTTCCATTGCCCAGATTGAGAAACTGGCAAAAGACTTTGAAAATTTGAAATGGACCATGACATGGACCATGACCAATATAACTATTGGATGAATTTTTGCATGCACATTTTCCACAATTGTCTTAGGGACAAAAAAACATATCAATTCTTGAAAAGGACTGATGTCTATGAGAGTAAAAAGTAAAGCTCATACTGTTGGTGGAGTGAATAAAACACAGTAGACCAGGGGTGCTCAATACGCCGATCACGATCTACCAGTCAATCACAAAGGTATTGTGGGTAGATCACAGGCACCGGACCCGGTATTGTGGGTAGATCACAGGCGCGGACCAGGGTCTGGTCCGCGCTCATGCCACGTATAAACCTGTGTCTGATCGATGTCAGTTCCTTTTGATTCTCTGTTATTAGTCTACTGAGTAGACTAATATAACTGTTGTACTTGATTTTATGTTAAGTTGATGCAGTTGTACTGTGTTTTTGTCTAAATGCATCATGTGTAGAGCCATGGCATCAAAATTATGGTTTTAAGAGGTGGATTAAGTCAGGTAGGGCAGCGATGGCCTGAAATGCACAGCCCACCACTGCAATAATCTGAATATCCCACATGTGTATCTTACTGTGTTTCTGTCATTTCTCTTCACCTGCTGCTCAGACAGGTGCCTGTATCACGTTCTGTCATCAAAGAGACATGCGCACTTGTTCAAAATGCATTTATTTCAGCCCTTTTAGAAGTTGGGAAACAGTTCCAGAACAACTTCCTATTACAAGAAAACTGCAAATACTACATGAAAACTGAAATGACTGTGAGCAACAGAAAGATCTTAAATACTGTATATAATTGTTTTTCTGGTAGTGTAGTTTGGAAACAGCTGTGTGCCCAGCTGAAAAACAAATCTGATTGCATGGGCAGTCAGTATTGTATTGTATTGTTTGGCCATGAGGGTGAGTTGTTTGGAAAAGTTTCAAGTTAAACATTTCAGCCACCCACACTTGATAAAGATGATGACATCACCCACTCTAACACATGAAATTTTCACCAAATCAAGGGCTGTAAAGAGCTGAGCTTGTTGAAAACTGTAAATCCTATTGTCACACAAAGACATTGCTCCAGAGAGTACAAAAATGCCTGAATTTTAAAATGTGAATGAAGTCTCTGTGAAAGTACGACAAAGTAATAGCACAGAGAAAAGCATAATTTTTCTGGTACTTGACAGATTTCCCATGTTAAGTAGATGGGATATTTTTTTGTTTTTCCCAGGGACATTGTACGAAAACCATAGGAGATATGATATATTTATGAGGTTTTCAAACCACCAAATTTGACACATAATATCATCAACTTGTTAAGGCTTGTCTGAGCAAACTTCAGCTGGATATGTTCAAACTGTTGGGAATACTACATCGAGATGTAAAAAAAAAAAAAAACCCAACATATTCTGTTACCACTTGGTGCTGTTATGAGTTACGTTATGAGTTATGTTACTGTTTTTATGTAATTTCAATGGGGGCAGGACTAACATCAACCACCTTAACTTTGGTGATGATGGTACAAAAAAATTCTGGAATTAACACGTTGTTCTTTTACTGGCAAGGCATCAAAATTCGCCACCCCGCCCTGACCATGTTGATTCTCACAAGTTCACCATTTGAGGAATTTTTAATGTACAACCTCTTAAGGTTTAACTGACCAAGTTTGAAGCCCATTGAGTTACCTCCCTTGGAGGAGTTCCATCAAATACAAGGTCAGCAAATTGCCAAAAATGCAAAATGGCAGACTTCCTGTGGGTCTGATGTCATATGTCCCAATGAGTTCATAGTAGGGATACATAAGTATACCAAAATCCGTTGATTGGTCAGCCTGATTTCTTTTTTAAATAATATTTTATTTAGATTTTTCAGTAGATTATATTACAGTAACATTCATACACTACAAGACAACATTCACAACCCACAATGGCAGGATCAGAGACAACAGACAAAAACAAAACAGCTGAATTTCATTTTTGAATATATATTCAACTCATATTCACACAAATGTAACAAACTTTAAACACATCAAATCTGGAACGGATCTTGATTAAAGGTAACAACTTTTTTAATAGTATTACACGGACAAAGAATGCTAATGCTTTTTGTCACAAACTTCAAATATGCAAAAATACCACAAGTTAGATTTATGTTGGATGTTAGATTTGTCAGCATCACAGGCCGAACCAAAATAGTGTTATTTCAGCAGGGCATCATCTGCAGCAGTTAATATTAATCAATCATAGTGCACTTTAAGTAGTTTTTTATGAGTTGTTTTCATTACTGATATACATTCCTATCATCTTAATTACTTCCTTACCGGTGAAGTTGTTCTCTGGTGAGGCACAGACTTCATCACTATCAGTTTACAAACATGTGAATCTACAGAGTATCTTATTTACTATTTGATTGACAGTTAACGGGTTATGTTTAAAATCTCACATCAGCTTTGATCACACACACAAACTGTAGCACAAAAAAAAGGCACATTTCATGAAAATACATGACAATGCTCGGTGGACCAAACCTTTTTTACGCCACCGAATGTGTGACAATATTTTCACGGATCGGTCTTTAACTTGTGGCGGATAAGTACTACAAAATAAAATGATAGGGAAACATATACAGTGATCCCTCATTTTTCGCGGTTAATGGGGACCAGAACCCCCCCACGTAAGACGAAATTCCACGAAGTAGGTACCCCCCCCCCAGACGGATGTACGCACGTGTATACGTACATGTGTACGTGCATACATGTAATTGTACATATGTGTAATTGTACATAGATGTAAATGATGTGTGAAGATTTACAGCATAAAATATATAGGTACACTACTATAATAATGGAATCAAGAATAAAGTAATAAAAGGATTTATATTAAGGTGAAATATATTTGTATATGAAATTGATAAACCTAGATTACGTGGATCGTACCATACATGTGTACTATTAGTGTACTACTGTATATATGTACTACTGTATATAATATAACTGCATGTATGTATGAGTTGAGAGGGTTCTCCCTGTCATTTGTTGCTCTGTGTTACTTGCTGTTGTTTCGCTGATTCTGCTGCTTCGCACGGACCTCTCGAAGCATTTTTGCTTATTTTTTATTTTTTTGATGGAATATTTTTGAAAAATCCACAGTGTACTGAGGCCGCGGAAACTGAAGCGTGAAATAAAGAGGGATCACTGTATGACCACAGCAGAATCTGGACACGCATCAGTCACTGAGAGATGCGGCAGAGAGAATCTGGAGCTTTTCGAAATTAAACATCGTACAAACTCCGGAGGGAAAACTCAACAGGATGTCTGCACTTGACTTGCTAACTCTAGTTTACTGTCAGTGACTGAACTGCTGGGGCCACCAGCGCCCCCTGCCATGAGACAGGAGATCTGCGTGCCTCACACATTTAACAGCGTTTATTGGCCGTTTAAGTCTCACTGCTCAACACGAGAAACACACACGTACAGTTGTAGAAAAAAAATCAGCTAAATTATGGAAATTTAGTTCGTATAGCAGATGTGTTTGAACATTTTAAGTTACCGAGAGACCGCAATATGGTCTCGCTGCACAGACCAGTAAGTCAGCAGAGTGATTGCGCAATCCCAAGTGAGGCCGAGCCGGCTTCTGCCTTACTTGTCTCTTCGCAGTATTTGATTCGTAAACGCGAAAATTCAGCAAATTTGATTAAAAATGACTTTAAAATGGGCCAAGTTAAATAAAAAATAAATGTATAGTACAAATCACAGGTTAAATATAGGCATTTATTTCTTTTTTTGGTTCTTTTCTTTATACCTTTTTTTAAAATATAACCATTTATTTCTTTTTTCTTTTCATGATGACAGGTGAGGCCATGCCTCACTTGTCTCCCCTGACTGTGCGTCACTGTTCCTTACTTACATCACCACTAGTGCCTTTACTTCAGTGAGGTAGTGATCAGACATTCTGTTAGCTCTCCACAGATAGCTACAGAAACCCTAGCCTTCAGCTTGCACATTCAAATTGTGCTGGCAGCATTGCATTCTGGGAGTTTTGTCTTTCCCCAACAGCTGTGCACAGTTGATCCGGGACTAAAAATCAGACCGATAATCCCGGGATGCAGCCGACTGGTGTGAGAATCATTCCTCACTGGTCCACTTGTGATGTTGAAAGCAGGCGACATCTTTTGTGGTCCGCTCTCTTGAATAATTCTCAACTCATGAATGGAGCGACACTCTGACTATGCAAGCAATGTTTTTCAGGACGAGGATCGGCGCATGGCTGGTGTACAGGCTCGAAAAGAGGAGGAGAAGAAGAGGGAGAGTCACAAGCAGACCATTCACAAGGTAACAATAGCTATCTGATTGGCTCATGCTGTCTTGATCTGCCTGGATTTAGAATAACAGCAACTGCACCATGCCAGGATAAATCTCACACAATTAGACTTTTAATAAAGTGAATGCAGAAGGAAGATGATGCCTTTTTTTAACTGGAACAACCTTTTACTGCAAACAGAGGCATTATAAAAGTAATTTAGTAATTTTAATCCTTTGCATTTGACAGCAGTGGAAAGAATTAGTCCTTGCATTTGTCCTAATTCTCTGCCAGTTTATATGAAAGCAATATATTAAAGAAGGATATTAAAGTAAAAAGTTTAATATCCTTAAAATCCCATATGCCACAGGATTGTGTTTAACTGGATATTAAATAGTTTTTGAATGCTTACCTTAGCACCAGACTTTCACCTGTTTAAACATCTTTACTTAATGACATCATTGTCAGGGCAAGCCATGCATTGTCTCCATTATCATTATTCCTTTAATGGATGTATGTAAATTCTACTAAAGTAATTTAAGTGCTCTGAGTATTGTTGCTTTAGTTATGTTTGTCTGGATGTGTTCCTGCAGTATGTGCTGCAATAGTGTTTTCTGATGACAGATGGTGTTATGCAGAATCTGTTGTCTCTTAATGTATTCACCTAAGTCCTACTTAATGCGCCAAATTCTTAAGATATTGTCCTGAGTGCTGCATTTTTTATTTACTTAAACTGGCTCACCCCTGCACTGAGGTGTGGCTCATTGAGTTAATGAACATTATTAAGTCAATCCTGCAGATGGGCAGGAATCTGCAGTCTCATGTCATGAGGATGGCACTTTGACTACTGGAAGAGTGAGCTGTAGTTGAATCTAAACCAAAGGGGCACCTTGTGCTGTGCGCTGCTCTGCCAAGGTCCTACTTCACACTGTTTGGTAATGTGGAAAAAAAAGATTTCTCCCCATTACTGATGTACTCAGAAGTCCTGCAAACAAAATAATGCACAAATGTAGTAACACATATAACTTACAATGAGAGTGACTGATAACACTTTGTAATTTAACCTAATAGAGGTACAGTTTCTTCTGTAAGGGCAAGGACATCCCTGTACAGCTTTTGCATCATGACAGAATATGTTTGGTCAGGAGACGATAGAAAGGTTCAGTTGCATTTGGTTCCTGTGTTCTTCTCATGAGAACTGACTTGAATGTGTGTCTTGGATTTATCCAGGAAAAGCGGCGTCTGGCAATTCGTAATGCAGCACAGCAGTGGGAGGGTGTCAGGGCCTGCCTGGAGCTGCCATCAACAAATGGCGCTAAAGAAGAGCTTAGTCCAGAGAATAGCCCCGCACACACCCCTGCCCAGACTAATGGCATCACACAGGAGTCTTCTCCAGACGAACCAAGGTACACATTCTGTCAACATGGGCTTAAAGGGTCAATGTGGAAAACTCATGTTCTTTAATAAATTTTGTATTGAGTCTGTTTTATGTTGGTTACCATCATTAACTCATTGCCTGCCATTGACGTCTATAGCTGTCATTTGAGACAGGTAGACAGGTAACGTTGGCTGATGTCTGGCAGGCAATGAGTTTTAATAAGGTAATCAAAGGATTCTACAGTATGGAGAAGACTTTTAACTTCTTTGTTGCCTTTCTTCTACTGTACTATTGCAGTCATGAGAAATAATTTTGTTCTGTTAGTTTAAAAGTGGAGTCCATTGTGAATCTTCCATATCGAACCTTTAAGTGTCAGACTACACAATCCAAGGACATGCTGCAACCTGTAATCTGCAATTATGGTGACACTTTGGCTTCCAATACATTAACAATCTACATTTGCAGATGGTTACCTGAAGTGTCCTGTAATTGGCCAAATGGTATGAATGATGATTTATTAGTCAATTCTAGGTAAGTCATGGTATTTAGAAGTTTCAAGAGATCATAACGGTTCCTTGTTAGTTTTTTTTCAGAGTATGTCTTTCCTTTAGGTGGGTTAGATGTGTATTATGCAGAAACCTTGTTAGTTAGATACATCAGGAACATTTAAATTATGAGAATAATAACACAGGGAAAATGTTCTTGTGGTTTTGATATATTCTATGAAAAGGAACTCAATTACATTGTATGTCCACTGAGAGAAAGATAAATTAAGATGAGAAGTGGGTGGAGTTTTGCTGTGGTGAAGATTCAATAATTCTTTATTTCTGTATGCAGCAAACGGATTAGCCCAGGTTTAGGACCGGAGCGACCATCAGGGGGAACAGAGATCAGACTGCGCACCAACAGCCGTCCAAACAGCCCACGAGATCCCAAGTAAGACCAACTGCGTGTGTGCCTACTCCCAACCTGTCATAATGTACACATATCAAAGTTGCACGACCACCAAGATGCAGTTCTTCACTGTTCATTGTTTACACAGATTTGTCTGTATTGACTAATACATTATACGGAATGAAACAGAATCGTATAAGAGGTCTGTGGCTTTTTGAGTTGAGAAGACAATCAAATATCAAATTTAGATGGTCTTGCAGGTCTACCTGCAGGTCTTGTTACCATGACATCGATGGTTAAATAATTAGCTTTAATTTCTCCTACATTTTTCCTTGGTTAACATGCTATGTTTCTAGATGTTCTTTAAGTACAGCATGTTTCCATTGTAGATAAATATTACATAGCTTTCATTCCAGCAGCAGAATAGAATAGAATAGAATAGAATGTCTTTATTGTCATTGCAACAAGTACAACGAAATTGAAGCTGGTACTGTATATCAAACCCATCTCAAAGCATCCTTGGACAAGATGAGGATTAAGGGGTCTTGGCTGCTCCAGCTTCGTGCACCCATTAAATCCATAGATGTGGGCCTTAAGGTCTCTGTAGGCACATTTATAACATGAAGTGCTCTAAACCAACAGGCTGTTCTAATGTAAGCAAAGAGCTCTGATATACTATCCTGGATCCAGTGTGATCCAGGTCCAGACGGTTTATAAGGGGAAGGACTAACATGAAAGTGGGGGTGTGTGTTGAGGACTATTATTGCATGTTTCAAGCACAGACGTTCCTTCCTGCACTACAACATGAAAATTCTTGTGAAGAACAGTTCTTCAATAGCCGTGGCTTTCATTGACAGGGTCTATTACCACTTTAGTTATGTGGTGTCTGTGGCCATCAGTAGGACTCATGCAATGCACACCATTAATACTCTCACAGTCTGGGAGGATTACAGTTTAACTTTGGCTTGTACTACAGTGCACAACAACAAAATAAAAACAACTTCAGCTTTGGCAAAATGGCATAAATGCTTAAGAATATGAAAGTAGAAAACAATAGACAACCTGTACACAACCCTTGTACATCTACCCCATACTTAACTTATAACCATCATCACACTTGCAGTACTTGTAACTGTATTTCATCTGTAAATACTGTTTATACTCTATATGCCTATTTAATTCATCCCACCTATCAGTACATATCCCATACCTAACTTATATCCACCTCATTTGCACTGGTTGTAACAGTTGACTTCTGTAATAATACCCATCTGTACAGACTGTATTTATTGATCTGTTATATATTGCACTTCGGCTATTTGCACTTCTGATTAGATGCTTAACTGCATTTCGTTGCCCTGTACTTGTGCTGAGTAATGACAATAAAGTTGAAGCTAATCTCATCTAATAGGTTTAATGTTGAGACTAATGTATTGTCAGTGATGAGGGCATTTTGTTCCAGAAACAATTCAGGTGTGGGTGTGTGCAGTGTGCCCCCACCCCTCTTGTACAGTTGATGTAGCTTTAGTTTGAGTAGTGTTTATGGCTGTGTAGGTTTCAAAGAGGGCTATAATGCCTACTAAATACCACAATGACATCAGCAACCTTCATAACAAGCAGACACTACAGGAATGGCTTTCTGATTTTGAAGTTTGAAATTCAAACAGGTACAAAGTGGGCAAGGATGTTATGTGATATCAAACCTAATGATTTTACTGTATTTTCTAACATGATATTCAAATCAATTGAGGTCAAAGGTTATGTCCTGTGATTATATGGAGCTGGATACATATTAAAGGCACACGGTAAGTATTATATGCATGAATTATATGCAAGTTGATCAAATTGCATTAGATCTTTGATGTGATGTTTAGGAAATATTATTGGTGCAAGGTAATGTCCAATGCTGTAGCTGCATCTCTGGGTTTTGATAGTTGGAGAATATCCATGTATGAGGTCAGGAGAGCAATCCTCAGTATGTTCTGAGTATGTCTATTACAGTGGGCCACATAGAGACAGAACGGAGACAATGCCTTTAGCATGACAGTGTCTCTAAAATAAGTTATTGTGTCAGAGAGATTGTGTCAAATGTGTTCTTATAATAACTTATGGTATAAAGCTTGTGCCACAATTTTTTCCTGTGTGAATGGTTAAAGATTGATTTGAGCCAGTTCTAAGTTCTAAGTTCTCTTAGGGCTGGAAGAGGGGATATAAGTTAGTGGAAGGGGAATTACTCTGTAATCCATTAGTGGTGTTGGTCAGCGTTGTTGTACACACTCAGATATTCAGGTCATGAGGAGTTGTGCAACAGGTGCCTCGTGGAGAACATGAATCAATGCATTACCTTCACATTGGATGGGAGAGACTTTTAACAGGCCTCTTTGACGAAACATAAAACCAGTGTAAAGTTTGCAGCATCAGCCCTTAATCAGCCTTGCATCTGTGTGGCACTGTGTTTTAGCTGAACCATATGTTTTGAATTGAATTGAATTGAATTGAATATGCCTTTATTAGTCCCCAGAGGGGAAATTTCACAAACAGCAGCTCAATTCAAAGGGTAGAAACAAAAGAACAGAACAGAAATACAACAAACTGAAATCTTGTACAACAAAGACAAAGACAGTATACATGATTGAAGTCCCAGAGATGATAGCGATAACGAGGGGCTGAACTGACTTTAGCATAGAGTGAAACTATGAAATTGTGTTTTGTAATTTTTTGATTTGATTAGATTCCTTTAATCTTCCCACTCAGGGGAAATTTTATGACATATGTTTCATCTGTGACAATAGCAGGCAGTGTTGAGGGAACTGGAGACAAATGCTGTATACACCCTGTTTCTTATGGGGATTATATTGTTCAGAGGCGACTCTTGTAAAGATGTTGGATTAGTGAAGGTACTCGTAATTAGATTTGCACTTAATAGGTTACAATATGATCTATGTAACAGTAATAGATTCTTCTCTCTGCCTCACGAGTCTTATTTTGTTCTTCTTTGAACATCTGCTGAGTTCATGGCCGGGCCACCTGGCATACTTTGAGCCGTGATTATAAGGAAATAATATGTGACATGGAGCAGAGAGTGTGTTGATGGCATACATCCAGATACACAGAAGTCGCTCTCAGTTTTTACGTGACTTATATATGTGTTATGGTTCATCGCCTGCACCACAATCCAACCCCCTGATTCACTGCCTTTGGCAATCATACATCTAGGGGGCGTCACCTATCCTGGTGATTAAATTGTCTCTCTGCATCTGGCATCTCCTTGTCTTGTATTTGCCAAGTCTCTTGTTTTAGTCCATTTAGCTTTTAACAGGTCACGTGTCACTTCAAACTGATTATACAGTTTCTAGCTGAATGTGAATGTTCGTTAGTTTGTCTTGTATTTGTATTTCTATCTGCTTTTAACACCATAGTGTGCGGTTGTGTATCTGTATTTTGCATAACTATATCCCTATGCGTTCTTGGGATTTTTCAGTGAGAGGGTGGCATGTGGCTAGAAGAAATATTGGCAGCATCAATGCGACCTTATCTGGATTACGGCACACGGCATACGTTCTGACTACATTTTTGTAAAATAACAAATGACTCACACAAAGGGGGCAACACTGAGGGTGATACAAGTTCAATAGAACCCTGGGTTACGAGTTTAATTCATTTCAGGATGGAACTCGTAAACCAGAAAACTCAGGACTTGGGACCAGTTTACTCTGTTCCAAGATCCAAGAACACCCCCGTACATATATATATATATACACACACATACATACATACGCACATACAGCTCCATATATATATATATATATATATATATACATATGCATACCTACACACACACGCATAGATACATACCTGGACCTGCACATGAGGTATCTGGAAAATTGTTCTTATCTGCAAAGGAAGTAGTGTTAATTATCTGTGAATACATGAAAGCAGTTCTAAAAATATTTATAATGACACGTTACCATTATGTGTTTGCTCCTGGACAAGCCAGTTGGGTTTCTATTACAAATAATCCAAAAGTTTGGTTAGACCAACGCTAAATATAAAGCGCTGTTGTGACTTGGTGCTATATAAATAAACGTTGATTTGATTTAGTGTGTGTGCTTCAGTATGGTGCAGATAGTGGAGGTGTTCCTGGCGTTCTCCTTTAGCCTAATCCCTCCCTCCAACACCACCTGTTTGTTTGCCTGTGATGATAAATTGATGCACTGATAATCCACTGTAATGTGATGAGTTATATATATAATGACTGGGACCTGTTCGGACCTGACTGTTGTATTTTGCCTGTTCTGTTTGTCTGTAGATTTTTCAGGGGTTATTCAACAAGAAGCGAACTAATTACAACACTGGCGAACTGAACCCAGAGGCAGATTGTACTTTCAAAGTTAACACTGATGCACATGTGCAGTGGCAGCACACACACAACTACATTCAACACATCCACATACAGACTGTAAGTAGCAGACAACAGAAGCTCAGCTCATGATCCAAATCCTCTGACTTGAAGTGTGGCATCAAGACTTAGATTTCCTTTATTTGTCATTACACAGACACACAGTGAATCTGGCAACGAAATGTCATAGATTGGCAACTGATAACACAATATAAATATGGAAAATACAAAGTGAAAAATTGCTGAAGTGTCCAAAGCCATGAGTGTCTGCAGTGCATCCTAGGTGACAACACATACAGTCAATATAAATGAGGAAGTAAATTAGATGGGCAGTGCAATATTGTACCTCAATGTAAACGGTACTGAAAACAGTGTAAATATTGCACATAAATGTAAACAGTACTATAAACGTTGTAAACACTACATAAATGTAAACAATACTATAAACGTTGTAAACATTACATAAATGTAAACACTACTATAAACAGTAAAATATTACACATCAATGTAAACAGTACTATAAACAGTGTAACCATTACATAAATGTAAACTGTACTATAAACAGTGTAACCATTACATAAATGTAAACTGTTCTATAAACAGTGCAAATAAAACACATCATTGTAAAACAGTATTATAAACATTGCACGCAAAAGTCAAGTACAGTTTAATAGTCTGATGGCTCATGGGAAGAAGCTGTCATTGAACCTGGCAGTTGTACAGCAGATGCAACGCAGCCTCCTGGGGGTGGGTGGGGTCACAGTATATTTGGTGAGCTCTGGCCAAGCAGGGATTGTGTATAATGTTCTGGATGGAGGGGAGAGGAGTCCCAATGATCGTCCCACAGCCCTCACCACTCTCCTCAGAGGCTTCCAGTCCGAGGCCTTACAGCTCCCGGACCAGATGGAGATGCAGTAGGTCATCAGACCTTCGATGGTGCCTCCGTAGAAGGTAGTGAGGATGGGAGGGGGGAGGGACACCTGTCTCATCCGCTGCAGGAAGTACAGGTGCTGCTGGGCCTTCTTCACCAAAGAGGCCGTGTGAAGGGACCAGTCAAGGTTGTCAGTGATGTGCACCCCCAGGAACCTGGTGCTACTGACAACCTCCACCGCAGTGTCATTGATGAAGAGTTGGGGGTGACTGGACCGAGATCTCCTGAAGTCAACGATAATCGCATTAGTCCTATTGATGTTCAGGAGCAGGTTGTTCCTTTTACACCAGTCAACCAGGTGTTGCACCTCCTCCCTGTAGGCCAGCTTGTTGTCGTCCTGAATGAGGCCCACGACTGTGGTATCGTCCGCATACTTTACTATATGGTTGGTGTTAAACCTGGGACGACAGTCATGGGTCATCAGGGTGAACAGCAGGGGGCTCAAGACACAGCCCTGGGGGGAGCCGGTGTTCAGGGTGATGACCTTGGAGATGTTGCTGCCCACTCGAACATGCTGGGTTGTGTTGGTCAGGAAGTCCAACAGCCAGTTATACAGGGGGGTATTTAGCCCCAGGGGGCCCAGTTTGCTCATCAGATCCTGGGGGATGATGTGTTGAACACGAAGCTTAAGTCCAGGAACAGGACTTACCCTCCAGGGTAAAAACACCTGGAGGGTGTTTTTACCCTCCAGGTAATTATTCAGGTTATTATTATTATTATTACTATTATTATTATTGTTGTTGTTGTTGTTAATAACAATAGGCATATTTTTTGTCTTTCAATCAGAAAATCCATTACCACCAATTTCAATGATGGCTATGGCATGGAATACACCGAATCATATTAATATATTTTTGAGCATTAAAAAAAAATCATTAAATAGATTAATGAATGATGAATATTATTCTTAAAGGGAAATTGTCCTGGACAAATTAAGACAACTAAAAATTAACTGAATTGAGATCTGTGATGAAGGTAGGTGTTCTAACAGAGGGTCTACTCAGAACGCCAAAAACATATCTTAGATGTGTCTTTCACAAATACATCAGGGTTGAATAGGTTGTTCAATTACAGGGAACAAATCCTTCTCATGGTCACATTTGCACCCGTTTTCCATATGGCGCGGCTCGTGCTGCCTTCAGTGGCTGCTCCTGAGGTAGGATAAGACAGGACTGGTGGGCAGTCTTATATAGTCAATGGCTGACACTATACTTGGAGAAGCGCAGGTGACATCTCGACATTGTGTCAAACTACATCTGACCCACCCCCACTGCAATTAACCAGTTTTGATTGGATGAGCCAGATCAAAGCAGAGTGGAAATCCATTTGAAAAGGATCAGTGCCAGATTGATCTGCCAGAGCCAATCACTCCCAGGCACATGCATCTGGTGTTCAAGCTATGGCAATAGCTGTTTCCTGCTGATCCTGCAAAGGTATCCTGTAGTTGAAATGTTGATTTATGCATATTATCTATTGATTATGTGACTGTAAAGGGCAGATTGCTTTAGATAATTTGGTGATTTAAATAATTTCTATGACAGATTTTCCACTTCAATAGTGTATAGCAGCATGTATGGTTAAAGTGTTTATATGTATACAGTGGTTTGATCAAGATCTTCTCTTCATTGAAGGTTATTAGAAGATGGTAGCTTGGATTTGACCAAAATTGACCATATTTTTCTACATAAACAAGACATGACACTACACTGAGCAAAGTATTAGACAAGGATCTTGTGATGCATTACCATGTGTCTGTTCTGGCTGCCATACATGTTTGGAGCACTCTTTCAAACATTGTGTTCTTTTCCAAGCACATATAAGCAGCCTATACATCAATTTCTTGGAGTGTTTTACAGAATCATTACCCCTTCCATCAGTGGCAGGCCGTGCATTTCAAACCTGGGCCTGCAGTGATGCCCTTCCCGACTTAATCCACCTCTTAAAACCACGTTATGATTCTAAGTTGGTCAAGCTGTATCTGTGTTCTCAGGTGACCTTTACTTTTATTTTCCACTTTCTGTCTGGTCTTGTGTGTCTCTCCTCCTGTGTTTTAGCTTCACTCCCAGGTCACTCTCCCACCTGTTCTTGGCCTCAATGTCCGTCACCTGTCTGAGTTCCTCACTATATAAGTCTGTGTCTGAGTCTGGGTCTTCGTCAATCCGTTGAGTGTCCCTGCCTTGCAAACATCTGTTTCTATCCTGTCGAGTGTTCAAACCTTTTCTAAGTATCGGTCGAGAAAATAGAATTGAATTGTATAGTCTTGTTGGTAATATTTGCTAAATTTAATAGGGTTAATCTCTTAGAGCGGTTTTTGTTGTTGTAATATTCCTTTTTGTGTTAACATTTTCATATGAGTGTTTTTCCTCTTACTGAGTGATTTTGATTTATAGTTATAGAATTTGTGTTTCCCATTGTGGGTTTTTTTGTGAATGGTTAAATGTAAAAGTATTCCCGTGTTTTTTTACAGCGCTTTTTGTTAGTCTACTAACTGTGGCCAAGTTGATTCAGTAAAGTCAAGTGTAGTATGTTCAATTCTGAACTTTAAAAATAAAAGCTTTTTTTTCTACACATAATCCGCGTCTGGGTGGACCTGTCTCTCACATGTGTAGATCCATGGATCTACACATGATGCATTTAGACCAAAACACATACAACTGCATGACCTGAACATAAAGTGAAGTACAACAGAGTTACATTAGTCTATTCAGTGGACAAATAACAGAGAAACAAAAGAAACTGACATCGATCAGACACAGGTTTATACGCTGCCACTAGCCGGTGGTGTTCGCCGGCGTCTGCCGACGTGCATCTGCCGGTCTCCACCGGCACACGTCCGCACCCAGGTGCGGTCAGGTGCCATGCAATCTACCCACAATACCTTACTATTCATATTCGTTAATAATATATTTTTAATAATAACATTAACTTACTTTTCGGAGCCTGCCACCCAACGATACCGTTAGTAGTTATCAACATGAAAGTGTTGGATAAATAATTTTTCCTGCTGGTCTCTCTTTTCAGTGTCTAGCTTTTCTTGAAAAGTTTTTTGTTTTTTTTTCTTGAGAATGGCATTGTAACTAAATCTGCGACCAAACAGATATCTTCGCCTCCTTCAACCATTGTGGGTTGAAAAAAACTTAAACAACTTGCCGTGCTACACAAACGATCCATTTCCTTATTTCCTGTTTATCAAATTGATGTGTCTGCTTAGGTCTGCCCTGCCAGCTTTACATAGCACCGACTCTCTCTACCGCATTTCCAATCAAAAGACGTGCTGATTGGTTATTGCCACAGGTCCATTCTCATTCACTTTAAGCTACCAATGCGCCAGCACTGTCGCTTCTTAAGGCTTAGAGGTAGATTTTGGACCCTGGCAAAACATGACAGTGAATAATGATTGGATAAAAACTCTAACATTAACCATGCCCTCCAAATTTCCATCTGGGGCTAGAAGCTGCGCAACCAACTTAGGAAAGGTATGACATAATGGGTTTAGACCATGGGGAATACATTAATATATATTTGTGGAAAAAATATATTAAAAAAATATTTTCCTGATTATGTTTAGGCCAGCAGAGAAGGCTTTGCTGGCGTTGAGGGTCCACCACTGCCTTCCATCAAATCCTTCTGACTGTCCGATTAACCCTTCATTGTTGTGTCTGATTTGATCACGCTGCCCAAACATGAAATGGAGTCCTCAAAGAATCACTGTCATTTTAACAAAACCAAGGGTGTGTGTTTTCATGTTGGGTTGTTGATTGATGTATAAAAGTGTACTTTAATGAACCCTCAATTGCACATCAAAGCAAGAAGCAATTCTTTCTGATTTGTAAGACAGACAACATACTCTACAAGACAAGCATCCTAAATACATGAAATATCTTTTTTTTTCATCCTACAGAAAATACAAACATATGTTGGAATTTCATGTTTTCAAACTTGGGTTTGAGGAAGTCGTTCACTGCCAGCAGCCATGGCTTCTTTGTCTACACTTATGCCCAAAGCATTTCATGAAATGTCTAAGGTCACGTTCTGTCATCACCTTATATACAATTGTTTTCTCTGAGTATTTTTCACAAACACATTTCCATAAGACTATGATTGTCCCTGTACCTAAGGGCACTTTACAACACTGCCATCCTGCATACTTGAAATAAAAACCTCTACAATTTGCCATTAGCTAAACACTCTGAAAGTCCCTGCAAGCCCTGAGGCCAGGTGTTTCACTAAGAGCTGCTCTTTCTGTCTTTTAGCCCTGAGCTACTCTCCGGTTCAAACAGAAGAGGGCTTTGAGCCAGCAATCTAGCCAGCTACAGATTGGTTCCACAGGTGCTACCAATGAAGATGTGTAAAAGACCCGGGGACAGCCCTGTGTCCAGTACAACCACCCCCCACCCCCCTCCAGGGGTATCAATAATTCAAAAGGACAAAGTGTTTGATACAGGAGAGCAAAATGTTGCTTGCTTTACCCTCCTCTGTCCATATTTTGACAGCGAGTGTGAAAAGGGGAAGGAATCTGAGGGGACTCTGGCATGTAAAGTGTTCTTTCATGTTTTGCTAAGTGAATGCTTCTTTGCACCAATTCTACATCTATGAAATGGAGGTAAGAGGAAGCCAGCGTGAGGCTGCAGTCTGTCAGCTCAAACTGACAAACTAATCAAGTGACTAGTTGATAAAATGACAGAGCCCTATACCCCCAGAGTCATTGTCTTCTTCTACCTCTCCGTGGTGGCTGCTGCTCGGTTGGTTACTTCCACCACCATTTGAGCTTTGAGTTTATATTTCTCTTCTCCACCTTCACCTGCCTCCTATGGTATAAAGTACAAAAGAAGACAAGTGTAGAGAAGTAAGGAAGGTCATTAGAGTTACGAGGACAGAGGAATAACACATGGGTAGATGTAGAGAGCTGTGGAGATGAAGGTGTGGGAATAAAACAAATGGAGAGGTGTGTGCGAAAAATAATGAGGCCACAAGAAAGGAAGCGACTACTGTGCAACTACTGGCATACGACTGATTTAAAGCGTATGCTGGTTTAAAATGGTTTCTATTGTGTTGGCTTTTGAAGTATATCTTACAAATAAAAAGCTGTGGAACTTGTTTTTATTTTTCAAAAGAAAAAGCCAGAGGTGCATCATCTAAAAGAGTCCTTAACAAAGGAACACCAGGATAACAGGTTGTTATCCACATGGGGGTTGGACATTGCAACTAATCACTTAACTCACCTCCCAAAATTATCTTTGCTATGATGCACAAACATGTACGCACACATGTGCACCTAAAGTGAGACTGGTGTGGGACGCAAACACTCCTGTAATTATTCTGTGAAGTTTCCTCCCAGATGCCCTAGTTATTCCGAGGAGCGGGGATGTGGCAAAGTCTTTGGGGACAGACGTCGCTCCCAGAAGAGGGCGAAGGAGGATGGAAGACGTCCCTGGTGGCGCCAGGAAAGACCACGTCTGCACTCTCAGGGGAAGAGCAATGCAGGACCCTGTTTTCTCTGCTTTGTGTTCTGTCTCCAATGGATGAAAATACTACAAGACAACATCACAGAGCTGCTTTTGTCTTTGCCGGGAACAAAATGATATATAAATATTTAATTAAAAGCTAGAATACAGTCATCAGATGTGTTATGAGAGCTTTGTGCTCTGTTATCTTTCATTTTCTGCTGAATTAATAACACAAAGGGCCGATGTATTTTTACTGATTACATGTCTTAGTTGAAAATGCCACAGAGGCAAAAGCTGACATTAAACAACTCACATGATTACATTCTACAGACATAGTGGTTCCTACGTCTGATAAAACAGTTTCATTCCAACAAAATCCCAAATGCTTTTTTTAAGGTTGGAATTTAGATTGTTGGATGAATTGAACATAAAATTAATGAATAAAATCAAATCCAGCACAACCATCGACCCCTTTTACTGTCTGTACGTGTCATGTTGTTTTCTATTTGAGAAGCCTTATCGTGGTTGTGAGCATATCTTTACACTTCAGTCGTCTTATGTGTTAATAGAATGTAACGACATGTCTGTGACATTCATTTGAACCAGTACGCTTTTTTTTTTTCTTTTTTTTTTTTAGACTTTAAGGCATGGATGGATTCAGCTG
This sequence comes from Gymnapogon annona, assembly GCA_029814585.1. Taxonomy (NCBI): domain Eukaryota; kingdom Metazoa; phylum Chordata; class Actinopteri; order Kurtiformes; family Apogonidae; genus Gymnapogon; species Gymnapogon annona. The sequence goes on from JAPTHA010000001.1 coordinate 25,595,260, forward strand.
GAGAAAATATCAGTATTCAACCAAACTTACACTGTCATCTGCTTTCTTCTATATATTTACATTAGGCTACAGTGATTCTATAAAGGAAATCATATGTACAATAACAACAAGGAAATAATGAAAATATATTTTGCAACAATGATGGCAAAAGGCATGGAGCTGTAAAGCTCAGAGATGATGAGGACAAACGACTACCATTATCTATGATAAAAAAGAATAAAACAAGGCTTTCAATATGGCATTTTTTGTACGGACTGATAGAACCTGATGGACCTGTGGTTCTTAAATTAGTATTAGTCCATTGTCAGGAGATAACTATTTCATTTAGCAACATTATTAATCTAAATGTGCAGGCAATGGAGAACACAATACAATATGAGAGGCCCTTAATTGGATTAGATTAGATATGCCTTTAACAGTCCCACTAGGGGAGATTTCAGATACAGCAGCAGAATACAAAGAGTAGAAAGATATTCAACAATTGAATTATTGATTGAATGATTGTATGATTGAAGTCCCAGAGACGATAACGAGGGGCTGGAGCTGAGAGACGGTAGTGTCAATGTCCTCGCAGGCCACCGTAGCGTAAGGTAGCATCAGCCACAAACAGCTAACAGTTCAAACGTACAACGTTCATAACTGCAGCAAACAGATCACAAACCGTAACACCATCTCATTCACACACACATCGCCAGTCACCCCTCTCCCCCAACACTCTCCCTCATTCTTTGGTCCGCTCTCACCAATAGAAAAACAACCTAATGAAAAAAAAAAAAGGCACAGTCCGGTGGTGTCCGTGAGGTAGGGCTGCTGAGCTTGTACATCCACCGCAGTCCGGTCCACAATAGCCATTAGGTCTTCATCACATGGGTAGATCAACTGTTAGCTACCAGAACCGATGGAAAGCCCGGTTGTACCATACAAGGAGAAATTTCCATGGCACAGCAACAAACAAATGGACATCTATACATACACACAATCATAAACCACAGCAATAAACAAACATACATCTATATGCACAAGCATGAACCACAGCAGTAAAC
>JAPTHA010000001.1:25716327-25730002 GCA_029814585.1 Gymnapogon annona
TAATTTCTGCGCTCACCCATGCACGCAAATGCGGATGAGCAGTTTTGCTATTATTTATTTATTGTTTCGAAGACGATCATAAAAGAAAAAAAAACTGTGTGGAATATCAGGAGGTGTGCTTAACTTTCTGACAAGACTCGGATTTCTTGATTAAAAAAACAATGTCCCCATTGGTCATCACAGAGAAGGAAACATCATGCATTAATGAACATCAGAATTGTTCAACGATATTTGAGTGAATTGAAGCGGAACCTTCCACTTTTCTGCCTGAGCAGACAGTACAGTTTAGGTTGCAAATATCCTAAAGAGAAGAGGCGGCAAGTATCTGCGCGCCCTGTTATGTTTTCAGCCAGTGCGTTCCGCTCAGGGAGCTGTGGAGTTGGGGCTTTTTGTTGATTGCGATGTGGCTGGAGCCGTGCCAGACGGCCAGTCACAGTCTTGCCTTTGCTGTGCGTTAAGTATTCCGTGCACGACCCAGCACGGCGGCACCGCGAACAAAGGTTGTTCAGTTTGAACATCATGCGGCTCAATCATTTACGCATTCAATTGCCTCCCCTAACCCACTCTCCGCTGTTCCCGTCCACTCGCTAACCAAGTGCGTGTGCGCATTGCTGCTACCCGCCTCATGCTGCTCCTGCATAACTACTGTTCTGACAGAATTACATGATGACAGCCAAAGTGTGCGTTGACGGATTTGGACTCAGTTACCTTTCCCTCACAGGTCTCATGGAAGCAGAAAGCCTTTAACATATTCATCTGAATTAAACGCGTTTCTTACATGCCATCAGAAGTAACTTGATGCGTTTCGGTTTCCAGACTAAACACCAACGAACAGAGCTCAGCTATCTGGTGGACAGACCCAGACGTGTCAACAGGTAGTAAAAGTTGCACCCCCTCCACACACACACACACACACACACACACACACACACACACACATACGCGTACACGTACACAAATACACCTGCATCACCATTCTCTCATAAACACATCACATTATTACTGCTGTGCATCCCCTAACAGAGGACCTATAACATCCAACAGGCCTGGTGGATCCACAGTCTATTCAAATATCTCTAAAATTGAATCTTGCACCCATCAGTATGAATCCTGTAAATTCAACATCGTTAATTGTGGCTTTGAGAGGCTACATGGTTCCCAATGTATCCATAATGTTCATCTTCAATTTGGAATCAGTCCCATAACTGACAGTGCGGTGCCTATTAGGGCTCTTGCGCTGGATTTCATTACATGCCATGTGTAACATCCAATTTGGACTCTTGACGGCCACTGTGACTGCATTAATGTAGTGTTGATTTCTGATTCTTCCTGCTCCCCCCATTGTCTCTCGTCCTTCCTCTCTCTCATTTAATCCTCCTCTTCCTAATTCATTGTCCTTTTCCTAATATGTTTCATCTGTCTCTGCCTCTTTTAATATATTTTTCATTCCACCATACTTTTCTCTCTCCCTCCATCTACTTTCACTTCCCTGCTCTTTTCAGTTCGGCATTTCAAGAAGCAGATATTGTCAGCTCTAAAGACAGTGGTCATGGCGACAGTGAACAGGGCGACAGTGACCACGATGCCACCAACCGGGGCCATTCCGCTGGTGAGTTCCCTCACATCGCGTAACCACATTTCAGTGCTGACACCCTCTGACTCAAACCCTCCTAGCTCATTCTTTCCAATAGTGTGTGCGCTTGCAGTTGTGAATGGGGATAATTTTGAAGTATTGGTGCGGACCACTGACTTTTAATTTCCTTAATTTGAGTCTGTGAAGGCCCAGCCACTGGATTATTGGCTTGCTAGAATGAACAGACCCAGAAAAGTTGATTTTGTGTCAAATGGATACAGAAGTGAGGGGAATTTTGGGAAAATCTCCGCTTTCCTTCTAGCCTCTTTCTCACAACTGCTGTTTCACCGAGTGGTGCTGAAAGGACAGCGACTCACACCAAGGCAGTGTGAGTCCTGTAGTAGCACAAATCAATATGGCCACTCAAGTGAAAGGAAAAAAGAAAAACATGAAGTTAAATTGATGTAATGAAATGCATTTCTATCGGCTGTATGACTGCCCTGGCAGTCAGTGTGTGGTGGAGCTGCAGGTGTGTCTGCTGATCCAACAAATTAGCAGCCTTTGCTTCCTTTTGCTTAATTTATAGTTTCTACCTATACCGATGGCGCATGTAACTCACACTTACATAAGCTCATACATAGTGACATTATAAACCAAACCCTACATATCTGCCAGATTTTTTTTTCAGTGTCTTATCATAACCCTTCCCTTGTTCTCGCTCTAATTCTATTAGGTTAATACCTGTTTATTGATCAGTGTGGAGTCAGACTAAAAGTGGAGCAATACAAAATCTCATTTCATATTGAATTGCCCTTTTATTTCTGAGGGATTGTTCTACATAGCTTGTGTAAGACCTCTGTCTAGACCAGAGGCTGCCAAATATCATCTGTGTGCTAGGAATACAAATAGAGTAAATTAGATAGGTGTCGTAGGATAGTGATCCTCGTCAGGCTTCATGGTGTTTGACATTATTAATGAACTCAGTCTAAATACAGAGCCGATATGCAGTGCTGGTAAGTCCCACTTCTGGCTTCGTTGATGAAACAGGTTGTGAAGGTCAGATGGGGTGTGACTGAAATGCACGTGGAGATGGAGGAAAACCAAAGATCCTTTTTTTTTCTTGTTCTATCGAGAACAGATTGCCGTATGAAGTCGTTATTAAAATGTTTGTACAAGCATTGGAGTTCAGAAGCTTCCTATCAGAAAGAATATGATGGATGAATATCTAAAGATGCTCAGGAGGAGCTTGGCTGTTTTTGAAGCGCTACAAGATTAAAAAGATGCAGAGAGGGAAGGGATGAAATGTAACACTGGTGGTATGATATGCATCTCAGCCTTTCTGGTGGCAGGCAGCACCGGAGATGGATCGGTACATCATTTCCCAGGAAAGACATGTATGTTACATCTTTCAGTTTCTGCAAACCCGTGTCCTTCAGAGGTCCACATTTCAAATGAAACCAGAGCTCCTTGGCTCTATTTGGCTCCGAGCATGTTCATTTGGCACTCATAATTGGAGTGTACACGGTTGGTGCTGTTCCCTCTATTTCGTACGAGGAACCAACATTTGTTCCTCTTGTTGGATTTAGAAGGGAACAGCTTACCACTCCATGGGAGGTAATATCACACGCCTGGTATTTTGGAAAGAGGGACACTTTAGTTTCTCAGACTTCTGTAAACAAAACCAGATGGCGCGTGTGTGTAAAGGTATAGCTTTGTCTGGTTTATTAATATGTAGGTGTATACATGATACCTGTATGTAATCCACTTGGATGTGCATCTGCGTCTTTGTACAAGAGAAGGACGAGGACAGGTAATGATGTCTGTATTAAAAAGCATTTCTCCTCAGAGACAGAGCTCCGAAGAACTTAAATGAGATTCAGTTTAGGAGGAGCGACTGGAAGCTAATGTTTGGCATCCTTCCAGGTGTATATAGCCTCCATTTCTCATTTGCGTATGTATATGTACAATTGCTGGAGTGTGTAAATATAAGGATTTTTGCTTCCCATCTCATGTGGGTTGTAGGTTGTGTTTATTTTTGTGTAGTGTGACTGCATGCGTTTTATGCTGAGTGCATGTTCTTGACTTATGCGTTAAGGCAGTAGTGGGTAAAACAGCATAGGTCTAAGCCAGAACAATGTATAGGCCATGTTTATTTTTAGATGTTTTTGCAGCTTTGGTGTGCATAAGCTTATATTGTGTGTAGAAATGTATATACGCACATGTGTGGATTTAGCATGGCTGTATACTGTGTTTTCAATGGGTGTGTGTGTGTGTCTGTGTATATGTGTGTGTGTGTGTGTGTGTTTCTGACACATACATATTCTCTTCGTTGTGGCAGAGTCTCATCCTTCATTCTGTCTCCCCCACACGTTGGCTCTCTGCAACACTCGGCTGATCAGTAATTCATTTCTAGAACCTTTGCATAGCAATTATCAAAGGAGGGTTAGAGGCAAGGCTTCCTCACAGGACTGCATTTGGTGCACCCCCGAATATTTCAAATCAAGGGAAAACCATTTCCAGTTGGCATATCATCAACTACACCTGCTGTAGCTTCCCGCTCGGCCGCTCGTCTGACACTTTAGAAAATAAGTCTCCTGACGTGGTTTTAAATCAAAGGGACACCGCCTGTGAGGCTGGGATATCACCTGATTCCTTTAAAAAGTAGGCAAATGGCTTTTCTGAAAGCAGCATGTCTGGAGTGAGACAGTGCTGTGTCAGGAGCCAAAGCACTATACATTGACTACCACACCTCCACCCTCCACCAGACCCTCTATTTTAGGATGCTTCATTGAAATTAGACACCCTTTCCTCATTATTTTCCGTTGAAGATGAAGTAGAAGACCTTTATTAATCCCACAGTGGGGAAATTGGCACAATTACAGCACCAAAAAAGATGGAAAAAACTACAGTTATCGTCTTAATAGGAGCTAGCACCTGGGAATGAGCATGCAACACTGAAAAGAAAGTGATAGATAAAAGAGAGGAGGAGAGGATAAAATATTTATCGGGGCAAAAAAAGGAAAAGAAAATTGGCATCTCTGAAATGTTCGATTAGCTGTGCAAGTGTGCGATTGGCTGGGGTTGTGGGGAGGTGGGTGGTGGCGGTGGTGGGGTGCTGCTGGAAATGATCATTATCATGATGTTTGTTGTGGTGAGAACAACAGCCGTGACAAATGGGACAATTAAATCACTGTGGCAACGGTGTATTAGATGGCTGATTATGAATTAGTGGCAGGCACCGGGTTGCAGTTTCCCATGTCAGTGAGCTGTCAAAGGAAGTTAGCACACAGGGTTTTGGAGACCGCTGTCGTCTCCAGCCTTAGATACTGGCATCATCAGAGGCTGTTGTTCAACCACCATTATTTACACATATAGTATGTGGCAGATCTACGTATCTGAAATATCTAACAGTCTTTTGGTTATTTCTCCTATAATCCGTGATTGGTTTGGTCCATAAACTGTCAATGAATGGTGACAAAGGCTGATCTGGGATCAAAATGTTGTTCTCAAGGGACTTGTTTATTCCACAGCTTAAATATGAAATTTATTATCACTACCTAGGAGTAAAAGTCAAACATTTTTTTTATGTCTTCATGCATCTCTCCATCTGTGTATTGGTGCCCTGTAGTGAATATTCAGTTAGTTATCTCAGAAGGTTATGTACCATGATAGTGGTTCTGTCTACACTGCAGCCCATCCTTAAGAAGGCCTGAGTACTAAGTCACTGCTCTGTGTTAGTCCGAAACATGTTTGCTCCTTCACGGCCTGTCCCAGCACCAGTGCTGATGAAACCTTGTAGTATTGCGTGATCACCTGGGCTGTGATTGACTGGACGCTGACCCTCCGCACCAGGCAGTGGGGAAGTGCAAAGCTTATGGCTGCACAAACACACACTTTCTGCTTGATCTTCTCACTGACGGTTACTTGTTTACCCGCACTCATCACTTGGAATCAACAAGTATGACAATTATGGCCGGCAACGGCTGCTCCCCATAGGCTCTGCCCATACGCACAATTCACCCAATGAAATGTCCAGCCTGGGTTATTTATGTCAATGATTTTGACTGATTTTGTGCCTCTCTGGTTTATAAGTGATGCACAAAGTACAATTAATTGAAGTTGTTATTATAGCAGGTATTCTGATGTAAAAATAATGAACACAGTGTTAAACCCACAGCGAACTGTAAATTAAAACACTCTGAATTCAATTTTATTTTTTACAGTTCTACAATTGATGGTGACGCTAATTAGGAGTCCAAGGGAAAAAAAACAAACAAACCTGATCCTACAACTGTTTATGTATCATTACACTCAGACTCTTCCTCTACCTGTTGAACATTTTTTTTAGATCCATTAGTGTTGTTGAAATCGGCAAAACCAAATTGAGTTTGAATTTTTTTTACAGAAACTTTTAGTTTGAGATGTTCAAAACAATAGGAGGATTAAAACAAAAACTACATCCAGTGCTGATTGTATCACTATTACCTGATAAATAAACCTGAATATTCCTGCTTTTTCAGATTTAATAAATCATTTATCTCAATTCCTTATTTGGACAAATTAGACATGACATGATACTGTGCGATATAATTCTTGATATTAGGAAGGTATCAAAATGAGTGAAAAAAAATAAACCAATTAATGAGTTTGGCAAATAGTTGACATGTAATTTATTCATTGTTGCAGCACTTGCTTACATGTTCAAAATGGTTTAAACTCTGGGATAGTCAGGTGCAAGAAAGACAATAAATATTTGTGGCATTAAAACACTGTGATCACAAAACATTTGACCATGTTTTCACACTGTTTTCTTACACAATATTCTGCAAATCAGTCACCATCTATTGGAATCAACACCCAACTTTTCTCAATGTTTATTGTTTCCAAAGGCTGGCACTGTTACCTTTGAGAGCGTTCTCACGGAAAAAGTACTTGGCCACAACTGAAGGGATAGAATTTAAAACTTGTGAGTCAAACAGTATTGGTCCATCTAGGGAGGTTTCTGACTTAGAGAAGTTCAGTCATAATCCCACGGATGGTATTGCTTCGCAGTCAATGTGTATTTTTTGCATGAACAGAAATCGTGTTTTTCAAAGCTCATGACTTCACTGTATATAGGAAAAAAAAAATCAATGTTATATCGGGTGAGATTGAGTCCATACATTTAATTTGATTGCATCAGACGTTACATTTTTAAATCCCTCTTATACCTCAGAGTACGCGTGATCTAATGTGATTTTCCAGATAATGTGTTGTTTCCTTCTCCTTCCTAACACGGTTAAGACAGATAAAAGGCGATTCACCTGCGTGTACACAGCAGAGTTTAGAAATGACACAGAGACCGAGTCTCATTGAGTCTCGGAGAATGCCCTCTTGTAATGAATAAACCGTGTGCTCTGAATGTGCCAAAGAGCAAATGAAGTGTTTCTATTCTATTGGTGGCACGGTATAGGAAGTGAGTATATTTCACTTGCAATACTTTTCAAACGGTATAATAGAAATAAAAGAAAAATAAAACCAGATGTATCCTGACTTCCACAACAGCTTAGAAATGCAGGTACTGCAGCAGGTAGTAAAGGCAGGTTGACTACCAGAATGTGACCATGAGTGTTACACACACATATTCAGTGTGTGTGCGTGTGTGTGTGTGTGTGGCAGTATGTCTAACATTAAAGATAAATAAATAAATAAAATGCTCCAAAAATTAAAATGTTCCACAAGATTGTTAGGGCTGGAGGCAATCTCATCTGTGACTGTGGCTTTAATTTAATTGCCTGCTAATATAGTGCAGAACATAACTACTTCAGATTTGTGGATATTTCATCACTTCCTATTGCAATTAAAATGAAAAAAAAAAGGCTGTGAAATATGTAAATATCATAAAATCTGTTTAGGTAATTTTTGTCTTTAAATAAAATAAGTACAAAATACCACATTTAGAGACTAGATGTGACTTTGGTTCATCTTTGAATGAGGAATGCTATGTTACTTTTTCCAGACATTCTGGCTGAAGTTGGTCTTGATGTTGTGAGTTGAAGCAACTTCAAATGTTAAAAAATATGATGTAGATTTCCCTCAAATTCATGTAAGAAGTGGAAAGTACAGAGATGCGTTTAATGTTTTGAGTAGGAGTTCATTTTTAGACTCAGCTTCTTCTTCATCCTTTCAAAAATTTCAAGTGATGAGATACAGTCTGAAATATAGTTAAAATATTTTCATCCTGTTACATCATTTTTATCCAAAAACAATGTAGGCATGCAATCACAAAATAAGAGGCTAAGAGCTTAATAATTACATTTTTCTTGTGTTAAGTGTGATAAATCAATTTACACAGTCCATATTATGTGCGACTGTTCCATTCCTTTCATTTGAACTACTGTGAGGCCTTCAAAGCATTAAACTTGGACTTGTCTTACAATGATGGACGAAGAAGTAAAAAAAAAAAAAAAAACTTTCCCCAAAAATAATTCAAGTAAACCACTTGTTCTCTAAGCATTTGGATCATAGCCAACAGCTGCAACATTCATGGAAACAGTGTCTTCTGGATAATTTCTGAGATTTCAATCTTCTCAAAAGAAGTATGTCTTGCCCCCCCCCCAAAAAAAAGTAAAAGTAAAACACAACCTATGTTTAAAAACCTATTTGGAAGAGAAACAAGGGGTGTTCGGGTTGTGAAGTGGTGCGTTTGCGGTAGGTTGCTGAGAGCTACAGCGCCGTAAAACATTTGCAAGGACACAGGTCGAATGGAATGCGCACAGAACATTAATCACATTTGTCAGACTTTGTTGTAGTTAAGAAAGAGTGTGCTGACAATGTGGGCACAACTACAAAAAAGAAGACCCAAGCTGTTGTAGTAATAATAATAATAATCATCATCATCATCACCATCACCATCATAACAATATTAATAATAATAAACAATAATAATAATGCACTCCTTCTCCTGTAAAGCACATTCAATGAGCACATGCGGTGAGAGAAGCATCAGACAATACACCACAGTTGTCCTCACTCTCACAATGTGGAAGTGCCGATGTTAATAAAACAGACTCTGTCGGGCATGAGAGTACGTGGCCTATTGGTTTCCACACCGTTTGCCATGAAAGATCCGAAGTGGTCGCTTCCTCTCGCAGTGTTTGAACTCTGTCTCTGTCATTATTGGATGCGGTGGGAGCCATCTTGCTGTGTTTTAGCCCTGGGAGGTCTCTGGTTTTACTCATCACAGCCTCACCGGCGAAGTCCTGTAAAGGAAACTCTTTTACTCCCCTGCAGTCCCAGGGAAGATGCTGTCCAAATATTAACATTTCTGTGTCTGTATTCTCTCTGGAACAGTGGAAGACGAAAAGCAATGGGAACGGAGAGAAGAACCCCCCCCCCACACACACACACACCCACGCGCACACACACACATACACACACACACACCACCCCACCCTTCTGTCTACCTGCAGGGACAGACAGCGTATTTTAGAGGAAGATAATATGAAGGAGACAGAGGGAGATGGGCAGGGAGGATTAAATGTGAGGCAAATAAATGAGAGACTAAGAGGGACTGATAGAGATGGAAAAGACGGAAACAGACGAGTGGGCGTGACTCGCAAAACCTGAGCGCAGCAGATACAGCCACAGTCATGTATTCAAACGCACACACGCTCCTGCCTTCCTCCCCAGGATTTGTTTTCCTTCGTGTCCCTGTTCCCACTCACTGAATGTATGTCAGGCAACACAATTAGTCAAATCACACCAGTGTGGGATTTCAGGAAGATGCAGGGATGTAATGAGAAAAAAAAGGAAAAAGAAAGAAAGAAATGGAGTGCTAATTGCTTACGAGCTGGTATATTGTGTTTGCACTGGCTAGGATCATTTCCATCTCCATGCTTAAGCCTATGTGTGTGTGTGTGTCTGTGTGTGTGTGTGTGTGTTGCGTGCTTGTGTGCTGCGTCTCGCTGCCTGATGAGGTCACAATGAGAGACGGGCCTGCTGGCAGGGCCTGTCATTGCCACTCACTGTTTTGGTTGTTGTTTTGCTTCCTGCCCGCAGAAGAAAAAGGTGCTTCACTGGGATCAGCAGCCAGTGGGTGTCATGTGAGCACAGCCTGTCTGTCTGTCTGCTTTTTACTTCTGCGTGCATTTACATATCTCAGCGTATGAGGGTATTTTTAAGTGTGTGTGAGCATCTGCAATCATATGTGTATTTTTTTTTTTCAAAAAGCAAGTGCACCTACAGGCAAAAAAAAAAAAAAAAGTCACAGAGTAGTTTGGAGCTTGTGACAGGAGTTTCAGCAAGTCTGATATGCAGTGAGCAGAAGAATATATTTACACATCATCTCGGGAGTACAATCCAGCCTTGTACTGGTGTGATAATATACTCAGATATGAGGAAGATGAATGCAATTACCTTATACTCCAACATTAACTGCAATCTTATGATCATATTATGTGTGCACAGTTGCAGGTGCGTTTTGTTTTGCGTTGGTGCTTGACTCTTATTTTTTTGGCTGATTTGCTTAGCAATCTATACATTAACCATTTCATGCATAGTGGTCACTACAGTGGACAGTTATTTTACAGTCCTTTTTTCTTCTATGTATAAGTCTCAACTGACAAAAAATCCTGAAGTAGATTATAAAAATGCATGCATTTCCAGAGGCACATACATTGCTGGAAATTAAGGTTTTATCTGTGTTGCAGCGTGCATAAATCTGGAGGGTCGGAGGTCAATGCCCTCATGTGTCAGAGGGGGGAATAAATTTGCACAAAGTGCATTAAAAGGCTAAAGGTTAACTGTGAGGTGGGAATTAACAGAAAGGCAACGATTTATAGGCCTCAGACGACAAAAACAATGCATTCTTTGCAGCGGTGAACTAGAGGATAAATGCAAGTAAATATCATTCCAATGTATGACTTAGCATTTACAGTAATAGTAGAGAGAGTTTGTGCATTCTGCTTTTGGGCACAGTTTCTCCTCCGACTGTTGAGATGACGTGTTTGGTTCTCCTCTGTATCTGTCCATGAGCACAGAGCATCCACTGACCCATAGCCAGAACACAGTGAGGTGGTTAAAAAAAAAAAAAGAACATCCCTTGGCAGCGAAAGCACTGACTGCTACTGATTCTGTGTGGCAAAATAGACAGCTCACTTATTCAGATCTTGCTTAATCAAACATGATATATTAAATAAAACACAAAGGAATACATCTGTCAGCCATTATTGTGCAGAAATTTTGCTCTGATCTCTTGTTTTCTTTCAGTCAGTTTTGAATATCAGAGAACGGTTTCCAAGGATGAGGAATTGTGAGAAAGGTAGATATTTGACTTTATTAAACGATCATTGTAGATCTTGATGTCGTGTTTGCTGGGTTTATTATGTGTCTTGTGAAAGCAGACACTTATTCATATTTGGTATACATATTACTCAGTCTCTTCTTCCTCCATATTAATCTGAACACACATCTTGCCTGAGACTTTAACAACACACACTATCTACAGATTAAAGCAGGTTAAAAAAAAGATGAATGGTGTGCGTGGGTCAAGACTTTTCTTCGTGCATCCAGTAGTCATAGCAACAAAAAGTTCATCCCTTTCGAGTAAGAAAGCCATGCAAAGATACTCAAAACCTCACAATCTGGCAAAAATTACTTTAGTGTAGAAATATACATTAAGTTCAGACAGCAGGTCTTAATGCACAGTTCTGACTTTTTTATAATTAATTTTGTGTGTGTACTTGTTCATATTGCCGATTAAATGTAGCTTCTGTCAGTTTTATGTATGAATACGACCCTTGCAGGCATGCACTGTGATTTACTGAAATAAGTATGTTTTTTTTTTTTTCTGCTGGTCCTGCTCCTGGGACACTGTATTTGTCGCAGTTCAATCAAATAAAGGTCAGATAAATATGACCTGGCCGTTCAGAGTGAAGTCAAATTGCAAAATATCAAATGCGAATCAGATTTTGGACCCTGGCCATATAAAAGTGGCCTGGGTCAGATTAGTGCTGTTCCAACTGTCTAACAGATCAGGTACAGGCCACATATGCGCAAATGTATCGGGTTTGGGCCACATTTACGTGCATCTGAACGAAGTTGAAACTGTGAGCAGTTCCGGAATCTTCTGTCTGTAATCAGTATGTTGATACCTACTGTGCGATTTACAAAATTGTAATTGAGGTTTTATAATGATTTTTTTTTGTTGATTTTGCAGACTAACAATGCTGTAATCATTTAATTAGTGAGAGGAAATATACACAGTTTTTTCTTTCAAAACAGACATCACTGTGATAAATTTTACTACCGATAAAACCTATTTTCCACAAATGTAGTCACATCATCCTCTTTTCTGAAACATTACTCCGAAAGCCCATTGACCTATGTGGAGGACCTGAGTGACATCAGTTCCATTCAATGCCAATTCCAATTAAATCCAAGAAAAAAACTGGACTAAATCAGAGCCAGAAAAAGAAAGAATTTAAAAAATCATGTCTAAACCAAGGTACTGAGCCACCATCAGGGTTATTGTTTTAGCTAAGTGCTCAATCTTTGTATCATTTCATGCACACATTGAATATACAGGAAATATATAAACAGCACTCAGAACAACAGAAAGAAAACTACGACTATTATAGACGTTATGTACGATCATCCGTACAGAGAGTTGTTAAAATACAGATCAATTAAGATTCATGCATGAATTATTATAACAGTATAGAAAATGTATATTAACATGTTCAGATAAGTCTCTTCTGGTGAATAGATCAGTATGTGCTGCAGCTGAGGTGTTTAAGTTTGTGGGTGAACGAGCAGACATGTGGAAACGGTTAGCATGAACGTTGGCTTTTTAAAGTAAACCTCATGTTCAGTGGTTGCCGTGATACGCTCCTGTCTTCGATTACACTGGATGGTAAGATGAGGAGAAACATGATGGATGTGTTTGTAACACCAGTCCTCTGCTATTCCATAAATGTTATGATGTTTCTGTCCTGTACATGTTCTTGTCTCTTCTCTTTCTGCCAAGACTGGGTCTACCCGTCATATTTTATGACTTTTTTTGGCCGTTGCTCTTCCCATCTGCGAGCCCTGGGTCTACCCTCTCTGTTCGCATGCTGTGTCTTTCCGGCTTTTCCCGCCTGCTGTGCCTTTATACGAAAACAGCGACTCCGAGCCCCACATCCCCCTCTGCCGTCTGTTTGGCCCTTGCTGTCTGTGTCTGTGGTCCTCCGGTCACTACAGCTTTATTGCTTGTGTCCCCCACGAGGCTTGACTTAGCAACTCTATTAGATCCACACAATGCACACAAACACAAAAAGTAGACATATAGTTGCACTGATAATGTAATGTGCCCACTATATTAGTGTCAATGTGTTTGTGAATTGTGGATGACAGTTCCAATTCTAACAAAAAATAAAGTAAATTAAAGTAAGTCATGGTGCCGTGATTAGCACTGAACTGAATTGAATTCTAGCACTAGTTGACCACCCACAGAAATTTATGAATATGTTATCTGGTTAATCCAAATGAAGCATAGGTGTGTGGATGTGACAGTGACGTGTTGATTGTAATATGAATCAAAGTAAATTAAGCTTTAAAGGTGCTTGTGGTGCTTTGCTATACACAATAGCCCTCCCAATAATTAAACACATGTATAAAAAAAGATTTATTTGGTTCTTCAGATCCTATCGATGACTACAGCAGTTAATATATTTCAATTGTAACAACTTGACGTGAGTGATGTAGTGATTAGTTTCTCTTGTCAGGAAACATTTCACATGGCCATAGAAAAAGATAGAATCCTGTGTCATAATGGTATAACTATTCAACTGCACCAGGCATAGAAAAAAGCCCTGAAATAAAGCAAATTCAGAAAACAAACACGAAAAAAAAGGATTATGACCTATTATTGAAAATTGGAAGGACAATGGTGAAGTATAATCATGGAGGAACTGATGTGGGCGGAAAAACAGTCTTAAATGAACATGGTCAAAGCTCATTTGCACGTTTAAACTCACAGCCATGGTTAATTGTGAAAGAGCATTTAAGGAAACCACTTATCAGTGAAGATAAGAGGGGGAAAAAAAGACTTCTATTAGTTAGACGGCATAAGGATTGGAC
>JAPTHA010000001.1:25740464-25754321 GCA_029814585.1 Gymnapogon annona
CTGCTGGCTGGCAATGAGCCTCTATAAAAGCTGGGCAATCAGCCCCAGCTGAGCAGCGTGGCCCAGGTGTTGATTATCAGTTCCAGTCCCTTGAGGGAGAGGGTGTGGCCCAGCCCCAGCAAAGGCTGGCCATGACAATCTTTAGCGTCTTACATCACAGTAGTTAATTTTCAGTTCTCATATTACCTCATTCAGGTGCTTGTATTGATGTTTGCTGTGTACTATGAAAAACCCTATCTTGTTTTGTTGCTCAACATCTATTGACATAAACGTTCTTAAATTACAAAGTGTGTGCTTGTGCCTACTGTTGGTAAAGGAGGTACAGTGGCAATATCAGGGGAAGGAAATAAGAGCATGTATTAATGTAAGTGGACCCCTTGATCCACAACATTGGGAAATTCCATATCCAAAATTGTCCGCTCTCTCCATTTACATTTTTTTCCTCCACAATTCCTGCACACCTTTCTGCTTCGATCGCACCATTCCGATGCTTCCCCCACATAGACTTAGACTTCCTTTATTTATCGTTATGTAGACACACACAGTGGATCTGGCAACGGAATGTTGTTTGGCAACTGACAACACAGCTTAAATACAAAAGTGCAAAAGTGACCAAAGCCATGACTGGCTGTAGTGCAAAGGTGACATCACATACAGTCAATGTAAATAAGGAGTATAAATTCAGTATAAATGAAACACTGCGTCGACATTACTGGAAAACTGGGAAAAACTACCAAACCCATATATGCGAGTGGAAAGGCCTCATTATTCTGATGACTAACTTCATGTTTGTTGTATTCTCATTCTTTTGTAATCTCTCTCGCGCTCTTCTCTCTTTATTCTCAGTAAGAGAGTGTAATTAACACAACTGGTACCTTTTTTATAATGAGTGTGTGTACATGAGTGTGTGCTCTATTTTAATCATCTTAGATGTGAATTTCATATTTAAAAAAAAATATGTTTATGCTTTGTTTTTGGCAGCCGTTATGTGTCAATTACTCAGTTTGTCAGTTTGAATAGGGATGATCGGCATTCCAGTCTGATTTAGATCCCAGTAAGTAGCTCTGTTAGATACTTGGTAGCAGATTGTCTTCAGACAATTGTAGTTTCTACTTAGGGATGATGAAATATGGACTCATATTGTGCCTCTTGCCGTTTGAGAATCAATTGTGAATTTGAGGATGTTTATCTGTGTGTGTGTGTGTGTATGGGGGGGGGGGGGGTTGTTGCACATTTCATTTGGAATGAATGAGGTGAGGAGGAAAAACAAACAATTCGCTTCATCAATGTTTGCCTTGTCTCATTGATGAATAGCTTTTGCTGTACTTTTTCGGTTTTCGACATTGGCAAATGATTGCTAACTCGTGTTCTCTTTTCTGCTCTCCTTCTCTCATCTCTTCCCTCATCTCATTCTATCCTCTCACTGTTCCTGAACCTCCCCTGGCTTCTCTTCCATCCTCTTGCTGATTACTTTCCTAATCTTTCATTTGCCTTTCAATGTTTTTATCTTCCTTCTTTTTCCTTCTCTCGTCATATCTGCAGGTGCTGATCTATTTTCCAACTGCACCGAGGAGTGTAAAGCCCTGGGCCACTCTGACCGCTGCTGGATGCCGTCCTTTGTCCCGTCAGACGGGCGCCAGGGGCCAGACTACCGCAGCAACCTGCACGTGCCAGGCATGGACGCCACACTGCCCGACACTGAGGTACCCTCCTCCGTCAACCTCTCCGACCAACTCACCATGACCTTGTCCACCACGTCGTCCAACGATAGGTCATTCTCCACCTTTGGCAAGGACGGTCAAAGGTCACAGTCACACCACAGCCTTCACCATCACCTCCATCCGCAACAGCAGCAGTACAGCTCCAGCACGCTAGAGAGGAAAGAATTTGATAGGGGGACCCTACCGTACAAATCCACCTTTCTCTGTGAGTATCAGTATGAAAGTTCCCTAGGACCCTATGACTTTGGTCTGGTCCAGTACAGATACTAAAGGAGGGGACAATGAATCTGCCTCTTGATTCTGATCTGAACTTTTGTTTTTTTTTTTTACTTTATGTCGTTAATCAACTTAATTCTTCTATTTTTAAGGAGTTTGGAAACACAGATTGTTCTTTCTTTCTTTTTTATTTGTAAATGATTATTTCTGTTGAATGTAAAATGTGATCTATTGTAATGTAATACAACCCCCTCCCTAAATCCCTCTTTCAAATAATATCCATTCTAACCTGACCCTAATCTTCAATACTGTCTGTAATCATGTGACTTATTACAGAATAAACTAAATTGAAATCGGGTTCAAATAAAGCTTCTGCGCCCACTTTTTTTTTCTTTATTTACCTCTCCTTTTTTTTTTTTTTTGACTAAATTACCCCTCCCAAAACCCTTTTTATCTGATGCTCATATCAGCAAAGGTTACTAACACAAGCAGACATATCATGTTTTATATTCCTGCCATTTCCTCACACATGCAAATAAAGGTAGTTGATTCAAGTTCTAAATGTGGTTTTGAGTACAGATAACAGATAAAAGATAACATTTCATGGCAAAAAGGACATCTTTTACCATTTGCTCAACAAGAGTTCTGCTCAAGCACGATGGCTGCCCTACTGAATAGCTAGAAAGGTGTAACACACATCCCACACGTCTTCTTTTTCATGAGGAATGAAGTCCATTTTGTTCTAAAAAGGATGTCTCAAGTATCTATACTTACTCTCTTGACGATCAATACCTGACATAGAGGAGAAGGGGGAGAAAGCAACTGAAAAGAAAGTCAAGCATTCACCCGAAGACAGAAAAAAAATTGAACTAATACGATACAAGAAGGCTTCATATGGCAAGTAAAAGATATTGGTATGTACTGGAATAAAATGAAGTATCCAGATTGTATTTGGAAAGAAGCTGAGGAAATCTTGAGAAAGGGATGGAAGGATGCACGTCACTTTCAGCTACTTTCCAAGCTCCCACATTACATGAATATTCCATTAGCTCTAAGAGTAGAGAATGGATTCGATATACACATTCAGTAGAGAAGGCATTTCCAGTCAAATCACCACCATGTTTAACCACGACCATCCGCCATGATACTGCATGCTGACTGTGAGCTGTCATTCAGGTAAACCATCAGCATGATCATACCTTGTCTCCTTTTCTTTTTTTTTTTCATGTGTGATTTCCAAAATACAACTGAGCAATTTTCCTCTGGCACACAGCAGGTCTCTGTGTGAAAAATAATTGGTATTTAGCCTTTAGGTGCTTGAGCCTGCTTTGCTCCAAATATAGCTGCCTGCGTGTCTGCTCATCTCGTCTGTCTGGCAGTGTTAGGATAAATGCACTCCTTATTCATTCAGTCCAGAACTCAAGACTTTATTTTGTTTCTTTTTTTCCTTGATTTAAGGTTTTCTCTATATTTCTGGTCTGTGAAAATAAATTGACTCTACACTGCCACAGCAAAGGTTTTGTTGTTCATCAATCTGTAGAAAATATGAGAACAGTCCCGGAGGCTGAAGCTCTATTAACAAATAGACATCATGTTCTACTTTTAAAAATAGCACCCTACTCTACTACTGGCTACGGCAGCGCTCTGATCACCAGGGTTGCCTTGATAAAGGGTTTATAAATGTTTAATGATCCATTTATATATAATTAATGAAGCAATTAGTGAACTGTGTGTTTTCTTTGCATGCATTATGTAGCCACCAAATTTTTAACATTTGTCTTCACTGATGGACATGTTTTTAACCAATTCTTAAATTAGACTTACCATTACAGACCGGCTTTTTGTATATACTGCGTGTTAATAACTTTGGAGAGAGTTCTTTGTGGCACGTATCCTTCAGAGATGGTATTTTAAAGTCAAAGTGTGACTAAAAAGTCTCAGGGGAAAGGTATCATCTGTTTTAACAAGTGTGTTCTCTTGTCTTTTTAGCACGCAAAAGGATTTGCTAGCTCATTCCATGTGGACCTGTCAGAGACAGCGTGAATTTCTGTACAAGGCCATCGACTGATGCTAGAGACATCAAAAATAAATGCAGAACAACAGTAACCTGGACAACAACGGCAGCAGTCTTGATTAAACTTCATTATCTTGGGTGGTGAACTGTAACAAAGCCTTGGCAGTAGTAGCCGAGGGAAGGAGACAGGAGAAAGGAAAGTACTGAGTCACTGTAACCCTCTTGAATTTGAGGAGCAATCCAAGGCCTTATTCTTCTCAGCAGGACTGAGACCTGGGCCACGACACTTCACTTGGCAATGTGAAGATTATAACATCATCAGCAGACTGAAGAAGGATAGAAACTGGAGTAAACAAGAGGGATTGATTAGATCAGAGAGGTGTTTCTTTTTTTTCTGAGTGGGGTTAGCCTCTACAGATCTGTGTGTGCCTGTTTACATGAAGAAGAAAAAAACAACAACACTAATGTTTCTGTACAAACTTCAAACAACATCACACGGAACCCTTTAGCTATTTCTGTGGTCACCACTAAGCCAACTGTACAGAGACTGTATGGACAGGGGGAGACAAGAGACTGGAGGAAGAAGAAAAAAAATCTGGGGGAAGAGAATGACTGTCAGCCAAAGTGAAAGGCTGAGACAGACACCGATAGAGAGCAGGTGTTGTACAGGTATAAAATGACAGAAAAAAAAGAAAGGGGGACAAGCAGAGACGATGTGCAGTAGTACAAATTCTGTATCTCCAGTTTTTTGACTTGACTGTCTTTATATAACTTCTCTCTTTTTTTTTTTTTGCAGTTTCTGTTGTTCTTTCAGTGTGGTTTCAAATGTGCAAACTCTAACATATTCTGACTTAAACAGTTAAGACAGGGACATGCTGCCCGGTCCATTCTGATCCAGAGTTAGGTTTATTACATCTTTTCCAGTAAAGCCACTTCAGGAAGGAAATTTGAACAAAATATCCTGGATGGAGATAAAAAAAAACAAACAAAAAACATACAAAATACTAAACATAATACTGAGCGTTGGGTTTATCAATAAAGTATTGTAAATGAATGTTCTCATTTCTAAACGAGTGACTTTTTGAAAGAAGTTCCTTCCTGAGCTGACTGTGGAGAAAGTGAATGATCCCTTAACCAGGATGGGGTTCCCTTGATGCCATTGGCTTATACATAAACAATCAGACACATTCAGTGGTTTTTATCATGTGTGCAAAGTGTTTACTGTGCTACTTTAAAAGCTTATAAATGAATATAAATCTATATATATAAAACTATATATATATACAATATACTTTTTTTCTGAAAACTGTGTAACCATTGGTTAGTTTCTACACCTCATAATGTCATTCAATCTAATAACCAAGTGCTTCAAAACTAAGACTTGTATTGACTCAAACAAGGAGGAGTGCGAACGCCTAAAAAGCAAGCCCCCTTTCACACCAACCAAGGATTAAGTTGATGTTCTTATTTGATTGTTACGTTTCACCGTTTACATAAAGACACTGGGCCTTGTTGTGTGTAGCGAAGACACCAGTTGAGTTGTTTTAGGCCTGTTGTGTATTTTAAATGTGTTCATGTACAGGAAAGGAGTGGGATGGGGAGGGTGGGGTCCCGACCGAGCTAGATATCCAAGGTTTTACAATCACACAATAGAGGCATAGATTCATAAATGTGGTCACATTAGCAGACATACACATGATGAGGGGGGAGTGCGCTCACACACAAACACACACAGGTCAGGTGGTAATCAATAAACAGTGTCATTGAAGTTCTGGAATGTGTGTTTTGTTGCATTTTATATAGAAACACTGTCTTGTCCCAGATTGAAGAAGAATTCTATAATCTGATCAAAGGGGACAATGTGATTATTAGATAGGGTTCAGCGTGTGAGGTTTAATTACATCTAGAGACAAAGTTGCACATTGCAGCTGAAGAGCCCTTTATTCTATCAAAGTGTGAATCCTGGTTTGAGGGAACCGGTGGTACATCCAAATATAACACAAAGTTCAAGTGAATTTTTGGGAAATTCAAGCAGGATGCAAATTCATACATTTCCATCTACTGCTGTTATACAAATAACATGACTTGGTCCTTCTTCTTCGTCATCATCATCATCATCATCATCATGGTTTATTGCATTCAGGTGTAGAGTTTTATACTGTAATATATGAACGAGTTACTTACACTAACCATCATCATTCACTTATTTGCATTTACCTTTCATTGAAATACTGACTTCTCTGACACTGCCAAGCACTATTTGAAGGTTGGACTAAATGGAACTAAATATGTTAGAAATAACTGTAAATAACTGTGTTCATTTGGTCCATTCTGGACTTGTTAGCCAAGGAGACAATAACTGTAATTCATGTTCAAACATACTGGGTGACTGTAAAGTAACTTAGCATTGGATATCACCTGATACAAAACAAAAGATCATAGGAGAAGTCGTCTGCAGTTTCTGGAACAGTGACCTGCTCTCTTTGTTGATGGAAGCATCACATACCAAAAATCAAAATAAACAACTGTTTTCTTGTGAATCCACTCAAATAAAAATACAATAATGAATATTATATTTTAGTTCTCCAATTAAATTCTCATAATTCCATAAATCAGCCACTCGAGACCTTTAAGATCTTGCGGGCCATCGTATTTACTTCCTCTGTTGTGTATAGCACATTTATAGCCCATGAATTTTCATGAAAAGATATTCAGCTATCCCAGATGATTCTCATTGACTTTCAAGATGTAATCACCACGGTTTTGCTCTACTTTCCTTATTTCCTGACCTCAATAGCTCATCAAATTTTTATTTTTTTTCTGGCGACTGTCACTCCAACCTTCTGTCCATTCCCATTCAAAAATTTGTAAAAAAAACAAAAAAAACAAAAAAAACCCCAACAAAAAACCAAAACAGTGATGCTAAGACATTTCATCCCATTTCCACTCTTTGACTCCAATGTGATCTTCACATGGTCTGGCACACTTTCACAGTCACAAGAAAACCAAGAGGAACGTTTGGAATTTGGATGCATATGACTGATCTAGCAGTGCATCAGTGACTGAATGGCCTTTGGGGTTCTGATTCAAATCTTCTCCACAAACAATCCGCATATTTATGCAGGAGAATTTAAATTGGGTCAAAGAGAAAGCGGGAGAGAAGGAGAGGAATGCATTTGACCATTTTTTTTCACAGCAGAACACTTAAGGCAAAAAGGGCATTATCTACACTTTGCAGTTATTAATGGAACTTTACCCTGAAGCTTCTAGAACATTAGATTTTACTATGTAGCTACTACCTGATGCCTGGCATGATTTGAGTTTCTCAAAATGTTATTCTCATTCCACTCTTTGGCTTAACAAAAGTGAAATAAAAAATGTTAATTCCTAACTGCACACCAACCCGACCTTCGCCCAATGGAAACATGTAAGCCCCTTGTTTGTTTTGTCTGTTCTGGGCTTTTTAGATACTGAGACACTGAGACACGGGAGCTGAGACTAGTGTAATATTCAGTGAATAAAGACATGTGGAACATATAGTCTGAGAACACTGACCAAAATCTGTTCAAGCCACAGACTCATGATAAGACAAGATAGAAACCAACAGTGGTGGACCCTCAAGGCCAGCAAGGCCTTCTCTGCTGGCCTAAACAGGAATAATCAGGAATATATTTTTTTTCCACAAATATGTATGAAATTATGCTCCATGGTCCATACTCTTCATTTCATAGATTTCCTAAGTTGGTTACTCTGCTTCCAGCTCCAGGTGGAGATTTGGAGGGCGGGGTTTATGTCAGAGTTTTTATCCAATCATCATTCGTTATCATGTGTTGCCAGGGTCGACAATCTGCCTCTCAGGCTTCAGAAGAGACTGTGCTGGCGCACGGTTGCTTTACAATGTATGGAACCTTGTGGCGAACTTATGGCTGTTACTCTGCATGTAGCATCTAGCATCTCTGCATCTATTATAGCATCAGTGCATGCACGTCTTTTGATTGGATACGTGATAGAGAGAGGCTATGTAAAGCCAGCAGACATGTTAATTTCATAAGCAGGAAATAAGGAAATTGATAATTGGTAAGAAAAGAAAAAAAAATGATAATTTGTGTAGTGTGACAAGTTTTTTTTTTTTAGTTTTTAAAGAAAAGGTTGTTCCTAGTTTTTTTGTCCCACAATGGCTGAAGGAGGCAAAGATATCGACTTGGTCACGGATTTAGTTACTGCACCATTCTTAAGAAAAACTTTTCAAGAAAAGATACTAAAGAGAGATGGCGACCCCCGCCACATAGCTGATAACTATGAATGTACACCTGGCTGGCAGGCTCCAAAAAGTAAGTTAATATTACTGTTGAAAATATATTAATGAAATATTTCCAACAAGCACGGACTTTGGACATTCAGTCACATCTTGCACGGTATATCGCACCGACCACGGCCGGACCTGGGTCCGTGCCTGGGTACAGACGGACCCATGGGTCTGTGCCTGTCCATGCCTGGGTCCGTGATCGGTGCGCGATCGGAATCTGTGCACCGATCAGGTGCACCGCGATAAGTGCACGCCATTGGTGCACACACGTGATCGGTGCATCGACCGTGCGGACCCTGATGCCGGCCGGATCACCGTGCACACCGTGCACACCTGGGTCGGTTGCTGTGTCTGATGGATGTCATTTCCTTTTGTTTCTCTGTTCAGGTGATACAGTTGTATGTGTTTTGGTCTAAATACATCATGTGTAGATCCATGGATCAGAATGATGGTTTTAAGAGGTGGATTAAGTCCGGTAGGATATCACTGCTGGCCCAGGTCTGAAATGCACGGTCCACCACTGGAAACCAATAACGACTTGTGATTAAGTTTCACTCTACGGTACTTAAAAAATCTGTCGGCACATACAAATGAAACAACGTATTATTTTTGATGCAGCAACTGTGTGTGTTTTTATGATTTTTTTGTACCTGTTTAACAAATGAATGGAGATTGTGATTGACTAACTACAGGTGCATTTCTGGTATTGATGAGACCGAGGGTCAAGAATGTCATCTATTCCTAGAGCACTGTCATGCTTAGCAAAGCTGATATTACGTCTAGTAAGCTGAGAAAACATTCGTTAATCCTGCACATGTGAGGTATATACTATGAATACTAACCCAAGCAAATAATATATGCCACAACCTTTCAAACCAGCATCTCTCCGCTGTATTCCAGGTGACACTGTTGGTGAATTTTAGTTGAGCAGAGGAGGGTCAGTTCACGCCGATCCTTATCTACAATTTTCTAAAATGATTAGTCTCGTCACAGATCTCTGGTCTTAACCCATAAAGGCCCAAACATCCAACAACAACCAAAATCAACCCCTGATCTAAATGATTTAATAGTTGTCGATCCACTAATCCTATCATTCTATGTAAATAATTGGTGTACAATACAGTTATTTATATTTTCATAGTCATCAGATATGGCCATTGTTACCATGGAAACACCTCAATAACCTAAACTTCTATTTGTGAGCACCTACATAATCATAATACATTATACATAGGAAAATCCCCCACTTTCACATAAACATGATAAATATTTAGCATAATAATATGACGAATGATGATAAATAACCTAAAAAAAGGTTCAATACAGAGAAAAATAAATTGCTACAAAAGTAACACTGGGTCTTTATGGGTTAACTGGGCTTTAGAATATGCGACACATTCAGTGGTAAATCCTAAATGCTTTAGTACATTAACTTGGGTCCACTTGCCACCTGTCTTCATAGAAGTGTAGGTGGGCCATGTGTTATAGTTGAAAGATCAAGAATCAATCTCCACATTCAAGATGCCTAAAAGCTAAAGTGGTTGGATTCCAACTTCTAGTCCTTCCAAGAAAATAACTAAATAAATCAAGTCTGTGCAAACTTCACTTCAAAGGGCAAGCAAGATGACCTGCATATGGATACTGACATTCTATCAATAGCTGTGTCTTGACTGGACCTGCTCGTCCTTCAAGGCACTTCCGTGACAGACAGAGAGAATAAGGATCATTATAGCTGAATCATCTTGTCCAAGTCTCCCATACAAAGTTCAGTGAGGTGACCTGGCTGTCTGTCTGAGCCTCTGAGCCCGTCCCTCATATTCTTCCTTGGCAGATGCACTTCATTACTCAGGCTAAATAGACTTTCAGGAGACCCTATCAACCATCATTTACACAGCCCGGCCCCTATCACCTTTCACCACGGCCACCTCATCAGACACACTCAGGCCGACATTCACACATGCTCTACATGGTGTGTCTATGCCGACTCGTGTAGAATCTGGATACGTACCACTTCCTTCCTCTCCTCCTTTGCTGCCCCATCAGTCTCTCATGCACACAAACTCCTCCAGCATCCTTGGGGTCTATTCCCCAGCCACCTCATCAGGCCGGAGCAGACAGCTATTACAGTGCACGCTCTGATGCCAATTCTTCCTCCCATCTCTTTCCTTATCAGCTGTACGGCTTGGTCTGCCACAACCTATTGACCTGAGACATAGCCTTGCAGCCCCGATGGCCCGCACACAACATGATGCGCTTTTAACAGAACGCTTGCTCGCTTTTTGCAGGCCAAACTCCATCTAATAAGTAAGACGGGTTTGACATTGTGTTTACCACCTGTGCCAAATGGCTGTCTGGGTGATGTCACAATGTCAAGATGTTACCGAGGAGTAATGACTTGTCAGCATGACTCAGTGTCAGTTCACTTTAAAGGCTGATCAGTCATTGTGGTGTGTCTGAGACAGAGTGAGCATTCGTTGCCAAATAATCATGTGAATATACAATGAAGCATCATTGGTGAAGCTCAGAAGTTCAGAAGAGAAGTATTTTTAAAATCAATTATATCCATGAGCAACTCAGCCATCAGAACAAAAACATCTTAAATTATGTTTTCGATGAAACGAATCATGGTTAATTAATATGAAGTTTAACTTGACATGAAGTGATGAGGGTCTGAAGCAGCAGATTGTCTTCTCTCATTGATGTGGTTTGAAGTTATCCTCTATCCCTATTGAAGATGGTGTTGACAACATGTTTTACAGTCTGTACAGTACCCAAAAAACTATAAAATCCATGGCAAAATTACCCTAATTTGCGCTTTTCTTATCTGCTCCCAGTGATGAAAGGAGACAGGTACTTTTCAGTTTCCCAGAATGACCTTCTCTAAAGCACTGAGGCCACAGGTTTTTGTATCCTTACAGGCACAATAGTATTAGAGTCGTGTCTAGCATTGATTAATTTAATAATATTAGTTGGAAAACAACTAACAAAAGCACTGGTTTGGTGACATTTTTGTCAGTGGGGAAATTTGCAAATTTGCATATCTTTTTTTTAATATAGATTTTTTTCCACAAATATGTCTTAAATTATTCCCCATGGTCTAAACTCTTCATTTCATAGCTTTCCAAAATTGGTTGCTCAGCTTACAGCCCTAGGTGGAGATTTAGAGGACAGGGTTTATGTTAGAGTTTTTAATCCAATCATAATTCACTATCATGTGTTGGTGCATGGTAGCTTAAAGTGAATGAGACCTGTGGAATTAACCAATCAAGTTTGGCTTTGCTGGGTCGAGCTAGCAGGCCTACAGCATCAGCGTGTGCACGTCTTTTGATTGGATATGCAATAGAGAGAGGCGGACCTATGCAAAGCTGTGCAGAACAGGCCTGAGCAGACATGTACATGTGATAAACAGGAAATGAGGAAGTGGATCATTTGTGTAGTGTGACAAGTTGTTTTCGTTTTTTCAACCCACAATGGCTAAAGGAGGTGAATATATTGATTTGGTCGCAGATTTAGTAACAACGCCATTCTCAAGAAAAACTTTTAAGAAAAGCTAGACACTGTAAAGAGAGGCCAGCCGACCGCAGGCCGGAAAAAGCAGGAAAAAGGATTTATCCAACACTTTCAAGTTTATAACAAACAGTACACCTAGGTGGC
This sequence comes from Gymnapogon annona, assembly GCA_029814585.1. Classification (NCBI taxonomy): domain Eukaryota; kingdom Metazoa; phylum Chordata; class Actinopteri; order Kurtiformes; family Apogonidae; genus Gymnapogon; species Gymnapogon annona. Next base: position 25,752,376 of record JAPTHA010000001.1, read on the forward strand.
AGGCTCCAAAAAGTAATATCATTATTAATAATATATTATTAACGAATATGAATTGTAAGGTACAGTATTGTGGGTAGATTGCATGGCACCGGACTGTACCGTGGTTCTATTTATTTTAATGTGCTTCTTTTGATGTTGCCATTCAGGTGGATGGTGATGAAATGGTGTTCATGCGTTCCCACTGGTTGTACATTTAGTATATTTTATGTAATGGTTTGGGATTCAAAATTGTCTGTATTTGTTCTCTCAAAGGTACAGTGATTCCCAAATGTTTCCAGCTTGAGATCAAGAGAGTCAGATTTGTATGCCTTTCTAACAGATTCACTGAATTAAACCATTACTTTCCTTATTGTCTCCCTGCCACCATTCAAACAATGTTGTACATTTTGCTGGAATGGTGAACCGTCAGTAACAGATGGCAATACAATGTTAACAATTGACTTTAACACTGACAGTGTTGGATGTACGCTGGAACATCGAAACAGACAATTTAATTTCCAGTGATTGCAAAAATGACTCCTTTTCACCTTCCTGTAGCTTTAATGCAAGATTTTTCTACGACGCATTTTTTGCTTGTCAAATGCATCACATCTGTGAGGTGTGAACGCTCTTCTTATAGTATCATGTCAGATTACTGTATTTATATATTCTATTGTGACAAATGTGGATGCAAGAAAAACAGCTCCATTACTTTCTTTGACCATAAATGCGAAGAACAATTTCAATTGTCTAGAAGTAAATCAATCAATCAATTAATCAAACAATAAATGAACAATCTTCATTTTCCACAAGTAAAGTCTTGTGTATTTCAGTCCACCATTTGCTATACCTCATCAGAATTAAGTATCTAGCAAATAGTGAGTGTTCAATGCAATATATGTCTCAAGAGGTAATGCATAACAAAAACTAATGTTTATTGTTAAGTTCAACACAAACATTATTCAAAATAAATGATGGTCTGTGTTTGCTGTGTAGCTATAAGTGCAAGAAAAGGACATTTATGTTTAATGTTACCTGCTGCCAAGTGAGGAAAACATCCTATCACTGCTTTAATGCCTATTTCTGATGTAAGTAGACATGATTTTAGAACTAATGACACAACTAAAGAGTACAAAGACGCAATGTGCCATTCTTCTAAGCACTGTAATACTGGGACAAATGTCCAAATTACAATGCAGTTTTTTTTTAATATGAACCCAAAGACACACATCCACGTCTCCGCAATCAAACGGCCTGAAACACTTTGCCTTTAGCCACCATTCCCCCTCATTGGATATTCTGAGTGGGAAATAGTGAGTTGGTAACCCGAGGTGACGGAATCAGGCCCCTGACTCACACAATGACCTCGGGGGAGGAACAACCCAGTGGAGGACAGATCTCAGCCTCCAGCACTAGACTAATGCAACATGGCGGACTGGGACAAACAACAAGTAACTGCAGAGCCAGTATGAGTACGAGAAAAGAACAAAAATCACTGAGAGCCACAGCCAACTACACGCCAGGAAAAAAGATGGGCTGGCGTTACTGATGGTACACCAGGGGGATAATACATCTTTCGTGGACGCGAAGGAGAAAAATAAATGTAATTTTAAAGTATAACTGTATCCTCTTTATGAGTATAAGTCCACCCACTATGTGGTTTGGAAAACTGTTACAAAGTTTGAGAGGCTGACAGGGAGGCGTGGATGTGTGAGCCTGTGGCTGTTCAAGGACATCAGCAGCACAGAGGATAGCAGGATATTTATGAATATGTTGTTAAAGGGATAGTTACTTTTTTGCACTACTTTTCCATCATATACCCACCTAAAAAACATCACACTAACCCTACACTATATCTTACACATTTGCACTGTTTTACTTTACTGTCATACAAACCTTTCTGATGGGAAACCAGATCCTTGTCGTCCTCTCCAAACATACCAGACTTCCTCAATACCACAAACTCT
>JAPTHA010000001.1:25778741-25794343 GCA_029814585.1 Gymnapogon annona
ACTAAATGCCAAATATAGTCGTCTTCTGTGGCTTCTGTGACTGAAGGCATGTTAGAGGAAAATAAATGTAGGAAAAGTGTTGGATTGAGTCCTCAGGCCAAATGTATTGGAATACTGTTAGTGTCGCCGCCTCAAATGATGGAACATGGCAAGGGTGAACAAAATGTCTTTGTGTTTGAAAATAAATAAAAAGAGAGCAACGGATGGAGATGAAGCCAGACTTTACATGGCTGGTTCACCTCATTTAAAATATGTCAGCGTCCAAAGACACCTTGATCAAGCGCAAAGACTGTGGCACTGAACTACAAATAATAACAGATAACAATACAAAAGGAAACAACACTGAGGAATTTGAAGCATCTTTATATTTTAGTGAATTGGTGTCTAGGTTACAATTCCTTAACCAGGTGTCGTTTGATTGGTTGTTTGTGAGCATTTGCGACACATCTTTCTTTTCAACCTTTTCCGGGATATGAAGTAAGCATCTGAAATATGCACATTTTTCTTAAAATTTAGCACAAAGGCTGAGAATAAATATGAAACAGGTTTCAACATTCCCCACAAAAGATATTTTATTGGCAAAACCACTGACTTCCAAAATAAAGAGAAAAAAATTTTTATAAATTGAAATATTCACTCATAATTGACATAGAGTAAAAGGAAAACCTGTACAAGGTCACTTTGTGGGGATGGACACTTAAAAAACATGGGCACATAGTCACAGTAATTTTCGGTATTTCTGGAAATGCTTCCTACACAGATTTAAAGCCAAGGGTCTTTGCATGAAAAAAGAGAGAGAAAGTAATATTTACATATCTGTGGAATCTCAACAAGTATATTTCAATGGCTGTCTCATGTGACAAAAACTAAGCCAAGCTCTCTCTCTCATGCACTTTTAATAGGAATTTATTTTTGCAGTCTGACAATCCATTCAGCTGTGGACATAAGCATTTGTCACTGGTGCGCTTCCATGGAGCGCACTAACAAATCACTTTGGAAGCAGCTTTAATTAATGCCATATAGTATGTGAGGCAAGGGTGTTTCCACACTCTATTAGCATGTATGATAAATATACCTGACGAACCACTGCTCAAGACGTTTCACATTATCATCTAAAGCCATCACTGAGGTGGAAGATGAGCATCTAACACATGCTTCTATAGTGACTGCAATAGCAAAAAGAGGTTTATAGTACACTCATCACTGCCTCACAAATATGATGCTTCTGTAAATGGTTCATTTAACAAATGTGCCTAATATTATGGAAAATAGACTTACAGTGTGCTTGTCTAGGGTTCCCCCCGCCTTCGCCCTTGAGTATCTGGGATAGGCTCCAGTGACCCCCTCCCCCACTACCCTGGAAAGGATAAAGTGGATTCAGAAAATGAGTGAGTGGGACTTACAGCGTTAAACTAATTGAAATGAAGACAGCTGATCACATGCACATTTGGCTATTTAATATATATTACCAAAAATCTGTTTAGGTTCACCCGATTCCTGGATATTTATATCTTTAGCAATGGGTTGTTCACTGATATTTTGCTAAATTACACATTTCTTTTATGTTTGGTTATGTAAAAGATTTATAACAGATAGAAAAGATTAGCAAGGTGTTTTGTTATGCTCCTTTTTGTCCATGACTGCTGTTGCTTTGTGTAATGGACTTGTATAGGAAACATCAGATATTGCTCATGCAGGTGTAAATCAGTTGTGTTGTGTGGAATGTTTTGTAACTGTAACTTTACTATATTTTGTTTTCAGTGAAGTATTTTCTAACAAAATAGCTTTTTTTGTCATAATGTATTATTATTACTCTGTGGTGCAATAAAAATTATGTAAAAAAATCTATGGATAAAAATTCAGAATAAAAAAATAAATCAGTGATTTTAAAATGAGCTAAAAAAATGTTCTTACTCCGATGTAATCCTTATTGAAATCTAATTGATTCATGTTAATATGCGACCCTGCGATGAACTGGCGACTTGCCCAGGGTCCCCCCCCCGCCTTCGCCCTGAGTAGCTGGGATAGGCTCTAGTGACCCCCGCGACCCTGCAAAGGATGCAGCGGGTTGGAAGATGAATGAATGAAAATGAATAATGTTAATATGCATGTTAATGACACATGTCATATGCACATAACGGGTGCATGTTGATGATTACATCATCAAGATAGCGCCCTAGCAGGCAGCCTATACAGGAGCTCCTAACTTTTTTTCCTACTTTAAGTTTTTCTGCCTCGTCGTCTTATTTGGACTCTTGTACAACATGGACATGGGTAATTTTTTTTAAGTTTTTGTGAGGGTAGCAGCTTGTTTACTACTCTCAATTGACCCCCTTAGCGCCAACATGGGATTGTGAGCCAGTCTGTCTACAGTTGAGAGGAGCAACAGCAGGTTGCCATGTGACTACGGCATCGATGCAGCGGGTTGCAGAGCTGGTGTCATGTACCGGGATGTGGATGTGGAGGTACAACCGGGGTTTCCATCTGTTCTGGTGTGTAATGGTTGATCTACCAATCATTCTACCATCGTGATGGAGACCTCATGGCTATCGAACTGCGGCAGGTGTACTAGCTGAGCGGCCCGGCTGTGAAGGACTCCTGGCTCAAAGACTCCACTGTTCTCTTTCGTTCTTTGGTTGGTTTTCTACTGGTGAGAGCGGACCACAGACGGAGGAGAGGGGGGGATTCATGATGCATGTGAGTGAGTTACGGCCTGTGATCTGTTTGTTGCGGTTATGAATGTTATACGTTTGAACTGTTAGTGGTTAGCAGCTGAAGCGCTATGCTATATGGTGGCCTGGAAGGACATTCACTTCCATCTCTCAGCTCCGGATGACCCAACGACCCCTCATTATCATCTCTGGGACTTCAATCATGTATACTGTCTATGATTATGTTGTACAAGAATTCAATTGTTGTATATCTGTTCTACTCTGTTTCTTCTACTCTTTGTGTTCTGCTGCTGTTTCTGCAATTTCCCCTTGTGGGACAATAAAGGGATATCTAATCTAATATAATATGCATGGATTAAATTTCATTTGAAAGGAAGTGTCATAGAATTTATAACGTGGCTTAAACTCATCAGCTTCAATGTGGTTCCAGTGTAACCCTGACCCTCACATGAGTCGTCAATGACCTGGAAGATATTTAGTGAAGTAAAGAAAATGTTGTTTTGTTTTTTTCATAAAGGATATTGGTACATATAATGCATGGAGACAGGCAAAAGTCTTCATGGGATGTGTTTGTAAAACTAGACAGGGCATCTGCTTCAATACAGAAAGCAAAGAGAACTAAGAGAAAAAAAGCAAATCAACAAGCAAGTAACAAATATAAATAAATAAATAAAAGTAACCATTTTTAAGGCTGGAGTTTCAAAGACACAATCAATAGTACAATTCAAAACACACTCCATCCAAGGGTTGGTCCCATCATTAAAAAAACAAACAAAAAAAAAACACTGCCAATAACAATATATGCCTTCTGCTGTTTGCATTTGCACATTGGTTGGAGGGAAAAAAAATAAAATGGAATAAAATAATGCTTTTGTCAAATGCAGAGAACAAAGACACACAAATGACAGTATATCAATGTGCTGCCTGGAGGGATTTATAACAGAACAGAAATAAGTAGAAAACCAATAGTCTGATTTAGAAGAACCCGATTTCCTCTATCAAGATAGTTTACAGTGCTAACAATCCAGGTATAAAGCTTTTCATTGAAATGCCATTTATTTAACCAGCACACAGAACAATCGCCACCTCTGGCTATTGAACGTTACATCCATTATCAAGATGGATCTGGAGTGTCTTTAATGGACGGGGCGACTTGTGTAAGCCGTGTATGTGTCTGCACAGTCTGGATGCTCATCGGGACTCGGGATTCTCCACCGTTCCCATGATTAGCACAAGTTTCATGACAATTTACAAAGCTCTATATAACACAAGCATTTTTTCTCTCAAATTAATTAGCTTAAATTAGATGTCAAAATGGTTAATTATTATGATGAATGCTTTATTGCAATAATAGTGAGAGGAATTAGAACAATGTTAAATCAGGGCGCACACACTCAATGCAGAGTTGTCAGAGAGAGTAATGGGTGTAATTCATTTAATGGGAACAAAAATACCCACGGATTTTAATAGCAAGGACAGACTATGTGAAAGAGGGAGGGAGAAAGAGAGACAGAGGAGGAATAATGAATGCAACCATATATGTAACTCATCTCCCTTTGTCGTATAAGGAGCTAAATGAGGAGAAGCTGAGCTCAGTTCCGAAGCTCTGCTGTATTTGCTTTGCCGCACACAGAAGCACACTTTGAATAGAAATGAAGACAAAGCCCTCTCAGAGCACAGCTATAAATTGGTAATATATGACTTGAATGCTTTGACAAGACTCATAATATTAAGAGGTAGACTGAGCTCTGAGCTCAGATCAAACACAGTTGAGTTTGTTATCATTTCATTCACTCCTTAAGTCTCACATCCTGTATTTCTGCATTTATCTTGGGAACAGACTTCTTTTCAAATCTATTCTCCGCTGAAAATATGTATGCAAGTCAAGTAATAATAATCAAACACATGCTGAACATCTTTTTTTCATCAAATTCCCAACATCTTCTAGGCATTTAATGCACATGAGACTACTGACATGCAGTTTAATTAAGATGCCTCAAATAAGTCTTGTAAGTAGACAAGGATCTCTCACACTTCATGTCAAATTTGCATGACCGTTAGACACAAATTGACATTATTGCTTAGGATAATGTACGTTATACATTAACTTTACTTAATAATGTTCTCAACTGTTGAATTACTGCATAGCTCCAGGCAGTTAACAAAACTAAAGCAACTTTAAAATAAAGATTGAGTTTCATGTAAACCTCTAATATAGTCTGTATGCAAGTGACCAAAAAGTCTCGGTCCACCCACATCCAACAGTGAATACATTTATATGTACACTAATGCCAAAGCCAAAGCAAGATGTCTGTGACAAATAAAGGTTTATTAATTCATTCATGCTCCACAATGATTCTGAATCCAGCAGTTTTCTGAATTTGACAGATCCCATATGAACAGCATATTTCATTTGGATGTTATGAATAAGACTTTTTTCCAAATGGGCAGATTTTCTGATTAAGAAATGGGATACGCTGATGTACCAGTTGAATGAATATTCTTTGAATCTGTATCTTTATCCCATTTGAAGCTTTTACCGTAGGCTGAGACATGGTCATGCACAGCCAGTTGAAACAGATCAAAGATCCTCTCTGGTGAAGATGCAATCTCCAAGGAAAAGTTTGCATTTTTGGTCAGAAAGAAAAATACACACACTTTTGGACATTATAAAAAAAAATAAAAATACAAGCACGTTACTGGATATGTGAATATAAGAATTACCTGACCATTTCAAAAGGTGGTTTAAAGGGATGAAAGATGGTGCAGTGGAACATCTGTTGCCAGCAGAAAACAGGACAAGAGTATTGGATTTCTACACATACAGAGGAAAATTAACTCCATCTTCAAACAAGACTCATTTTGCAGCTTAATCTGTGTCTGTTTCAGAATTTATATATATAGCGCATCTTTAAAACATCTGAAAAAAAATTGTACTTCTGTGAATGTGCCATTAACTCTGGGATGTTCCGATGAGATATTCTACATAAGTGCGATGGTGCATTTTGTGTCAATCTGCTCTGTGATTGCCCACATTTGTGGGTCAGTCGGGCTCAACCTTCAACTGGCGTCTCATCATATCATTTGCTGTCAACCGCTCTCACTGATTGCTTTACGCTGAGAAAAGACTGGTCCGTTGTCTTAGCTAAACTCAACAGGTCCTCAGACTTCATTGCCAGATGCATTCTTGAGATGATTGACAACTCACTCCAGTGTCCGTTACCTTATTTTAACTGAGTTGTTTGTGGGTTGTATTCAGTGCTTGGTGCACATGGACAATGTAGATGCTACGTGTATATGTGGAATATGTGTCATTATCAAGGTAGCATGATGCATTACTCTGAATAGCCTCATATTTGAGAATGGCTTCAACTTGCATTCCTTGACTCCTCCATTTGTAAAACAGCCAGAAAAATTTTACAATTGATTTAATCCATACAAATTCTTTTGCAACAGACTGATACTACACTCTACACTTACAGACCTTTCTTACATATCAGCAGTGTCTCACTAAAAAAATAACATGAAGACAAATGAACCCAAAACGACACATCCCATCCCATGATCCCATTAATCTGAGGCAACAACAGGTCATGTCGGGCCTTAAAATCCTACTCTTGTTTTTGTGACAATTTCAACAACAGACATTGGTGCGTCTTAAATAAAGCATTTCAGTGTACATGTGTGCAGAGCAGAGGGTTTGTGTGAAGTGCGCACAGTCAGGATCATCTGTTCTTGAGGTCACATCAGCACAGTCTTTGTGCTTGGGCTGCCTGACCTGACGAGTACCCCTTCGCTAGTCCTAATAGGGCCTAAGCTGTCTGGCCTCACCATATGTTTGCTAGCACGTAACCTCTGCCACCAAGGACCCGTTCACCCTTCTCCCAACATATTTCTGACTTTGAAATTCCCAACACTCTTACTATGTGCCATTGACATGAAGTGCTTTACTCTGCAGGTGTCATCGACTAAGGAAGAATGCCTCAGAGCCAATCTGCCTTTGGTGTGGTTTGATAAATGGTAAATGGAGACTAATGCAAGCTCTCGGATGCTCTGAGATTCTGAACATTATAAAATCAGCTGATAGTCTGCAAAAATATGTTCAATGTTCAGCGTGTAAAACTTGTGAAGAAATGTATGTATTAATGAGCCATTTCTTTTAACAGTGTGAAAATGTGCACTTCACCCAACTGTCTTTATTGGCTAAATTCAAGATAACAGGCTGTAGACTGATTTTTATGTATGGGACGTGGGTGCCTCAGTGCTCTTCTACAGAAGAAACACTAACTATCAGTAACATAGAAGTGAAGCCTGCAAACGTTAAGAAGCAAATCGCTTCCAACACATAAGCATGGAAGTATGGCTGGGTACCAAACTTTGGCACTCCTACAGTACAGACCAAACTGTTGAGATACTACTGAGTGAGAAAACATGTTTGTTCCTTAAATTCAATCTCAGCAGAGTCAGTACATGAAGAGAGAAAGGACAGCTTTTAATAATAATAATAGCTTTAAAAACTATATATTATTTTAGCAGAACACCTTCAAGTTAGAGGTGTATATGTGATCAAAATGATTGGACTAAATACTTTTAAGGATGTGGAAACATGAAATTACAATTGAATCAGACAAGATACCATGTGATAATTTCATTTATTTATATATTTGTACTTAGTTACAAGCTTACAGCTGATGTGATGCATATAAGTTTATAACTAATGGTAATTTTCAGCTCCTGTCCCTGGTTAGGCCTTTCTAAAACACCATACAACAATACAATATAATGAAATAAATAAAAACAGTGACAAAATTTAAAAAACTAAACACATTGCACATACAGTTTTGTTTTTTTCCAAAAACATTGGCTTTGGTGGTGAACTTTGTAAACATACATAGTCACAGGTAAGCTGGGAAAAGAAGTTTATTTATTAAAATGATCAATATGTGTACTAGTATAATCCAAATAAACAGCTCTTTACACAAGCTCCTCAAGATGTTAGATAGTATGCATTAAAATACGAGTAAAGGATATTTTGATCCATTTCACACCCATGTTAACACCTATGTGTTCTTGCGTTCAAATAACACAAGAACATATATTTTAGACTTTTTATGAAATCAAGTAAACGTTAATGTCTTTCATTGTGTCTTTGTGAAATATTTTGTAAACCCCCCATTCTATCGTGGAAGTCTCCTCATATGAGGTGGAAGACGCTATTACTGGAAAAAGAATTTGGGCATTTATACTCAAAAGCAGTCCATTGCATCCCAAAGGTTGTCAGTGGGGCTCTGGTCTAGATTGTGGTGGACAATAAATGTGCAGAAATGTTGTTATGCTCCTTGAACTACTCTATCACAAGACAGCTGAATCCACTGAGTCTTCAGACTGATGGTTGTTTATGTCACAAGAGCTCCTCCCTGTCACATCTGTCAACTGATGTTAGTTTTCTGTCTGGCCTCTTCCTGTTCTTCCTATTTTGATAGGTTCCCTCTAGTCTGTTGTCTTCGGTTACTTTTCCCGCTTATGTGATTACTGGTCTCCGCCCTAATGTGTTGCACCCGTGTCTTATTGTGTACCCTCCTACTGTGTATGTAAACCCCGGTTAACATACACAGTACATGCCATAACATGCCAGTTTTTCGTCTATCGTCATACATACCTGCATTCCTTGTTCTGATCCCGGTCTATGACCACCTACTCGTCTTTTGTATTTTGTGCCTCTCGCTTTGCCCCCTTTTTGTTTTGTTCGCCAGATTGGATTGACCCCCTGTTATCGGACCGCTTGCCTTCATCCGGACTTAACCTGAACCAGCTCTTTCCCTGTCGGTAACATCGCCCATTGGCCTTCAGATTCGAACCCTGGTCTGTCTCCCACCACGTCTCCGCTGATCCACTGGTACCGTCGCCCTTGGTCTCCTGGATTAGACCCCTGGACTGTCCCGACCTGAACCTGGATTTCCCCTCCCTTCTGAACTACTTATTACATCTATTAGTAATCTTGAAACGGACATTTAATTGTAATCCTAACCTTAAATAAACAGTCAATTCATCATCACCAGCTCTCATCTCTGCATTTAGGTCCTCTACCGCGTTAAAACATAACACTCCCTAATTAACCAGTGGAAGGATCTGGACTGTTTGCTAAATTAAACTTTTTTTATATACAGACATTCGTGTTTCATTCTTGATTCATTTCAGTAATTTCTATCACTCCATGTAGCACTTTCATCATAATGTTTCAATGTGTTCCAACTTCAGTTTCTGACTAATGGACATTTATCCACTCGGTCTTACTCAAGCTTTGGTATGACCTTTGGCTCTTTACAAATTGTCCTCTCATATCACTTTTTTTTGTTTGTTTTTGCTTCAAGCCAGATGGATTCAGGGTTATTCAGGGGTAGTTGTAATGAGTAGTGCAGAGGACCCAAATGCAACACACACTATAAAAAAAAAAAAAGGCCTGAACCGGATTTGAACCAGAGTCTCTGACAGTGCAGGAAAGAACACTACATCAGAGCTGGAAAGGATGAAAGAAAGAGAGCTGCAACAAAAGGCAGGTAACTGAGACCGAACTCTGGCTTGAACCAGAACTGGACTCTGCTGTGAAGTAGACTCGAGTTAGATCTTGAACCGGACTCTGGCCTGAACCAAATTGAACTCTGGCTTGAATGGAAACCAGACTCTGGCTTGAACCTGAGCCAGACACTGGCTCAAACTGGACATGGATGTTAAAAAGACAAGCAGAGATCAGTGAAACCAGGCCCAACAAACACCACATCATCATAGGCAGACGAGAAGCAGGATTCACCGGCGGGTCTTGAGGTAGATCTTGCAGTGGGCTGGGAGAAAGCTGTTGGATTTATCAGGGTAGAAATAAGGAGACACGGTCAGGGTCTTAGACTAAAATAGATTATATGTAGAAAAGTGGAGCAAAAGATGGCTATGGGGGCTGCCGTGTTGCTTCTGTTGGAGTCACATCCAATGGTATCTTATTAACTATCAGTAACTACAGCTGTCAGTCCCGTATAAACCCTGTACGTCTCTGAAAGCATCAATACCTCTTAAAACAATTTGAAATCTGAGCCTAAGAGCAGGTGCTGTAGTGTCAGTCTCAGACCACATACAATATGCTGCCATTTAATAATGGACTGAAGCCTTAGACATGTGCAGTCAAACACGTCAGGTATTACAGTGGTAGGACTTGATTTATCAATTATTACTAGTTCTTGAAAAAGTGAGAAGTGGAAACTGAGGCACAGTTTGTTCTATATTGTTTTGCTCCCAGAGACATGTTTACACAAAACACCTGCCGTTATAGATCCTATTTTAAACCCATTGATCACAAAAGCAGTATATAATGTACTAGCGGCAGCTGTTCACATTAACAACACACACATAGTAGATGTACATACTAATTTAATTATATTGGAAGTGTGTGATCCTCTCAGGGGGATGAACAGACGGCTCTGTTTACTGTATATTTCAACAATAGCATGGCTCTGTGTATCTTATGTTCCGGTGACTGAACATTCCTTAAAGTGATGGTTTGATGTTGTGATCAGGATGCAAGTCAGAATGCCTGTGCATGTGTGTAACAGTGTATGTGATTTAGGTTACGTCTTCTCATCTGGTCTTGGCATTATGGAGTCAAGCTTGTTTTCTTTTTTCCTCCTCCTTTGCCTCGCAAGTTGCTCCCACCATCTGGCACCGGGCTTTGAAAACCAGGCCAAGTCTCTCCCACCAGAATGGCATGAAAATATACCCGCGTGTACGCAGACATCCTGTCGCTCTCTCTCTCAAGTCAGTTGCAGACTATATGAAAGACAACAGGACTTTGGATTTTAATGGTATGAAGAGGAATTTGATAGGTCAGTCAACTTGTGGTTTTGGAGGGTGAAATGTAACCTTTTCAAATCCCCTCTTTTCCTGGAACCTTAACCCTAAGGCTTGACACAGTGCGTTCCCTGTAGTCTTCAGGCTTTCCAGTGGATATACCGAGTAATTAGATGCCCTTACATTCAATTTCAATTTATTTATTTAAAAGGAAAGTGTGGACAACATATATGAATGAACATTTGAACAAATGTAAATATATCAGATTATAGCCCTAAACTAATTTCCATCTGCAGACCCCCTGGCAGACACAGACAAAAAATGAGAACATGAAAAGACACAGCAGACTACATAGAGTACAGGGAAACAACACGAACAGCAAAAACATGCGTTCAATGTAGCTCAAACCTAACCCTGACCCTAATCCTAAAACGAGCTCCCAGGGACCAGGCGTATGTTAATCACAATCTTCCCACTGCATGAAGGTGACTTGTTTTCAAGTTTAAATTAAAAATCAAATGCACAATTAAAAGACTACTTTGCATCTTTTTCTTTTTTTTTTTTTAAACTGGGTCAAAACCTAATCTGCACAGAGAATCAGAGAGGGAGCTTAGTTAAATGAGACAGGCTAGAGAAAGAGACAGGCGGACTGAAAGGGAGAACAGGTTCAGAGCTCCAGTGACTTGTTTGTGTAGTTAACTTTCTGCTCTCGTCAGCGTGAAGGAACTCCATTGACTCTCTTCTATCGGAGGCTAGGGTCATTTGCATAACCTATTCCCCTCTCTCGGAGCCAGTTGCCTCAGCCTTTCCCCTTATTCTCTGTTTACTCTCAGCAGCCGAGGCCATGTTGGATTGCATCGCTGCTGTGCTGTGCCGATTCCCCTGTCCATGGCTGGGCCTTAATTACCTTGGTTTTATGCTGGATCAGGATGTGTCCGATACATGCTCCTTAGTAGGCCTTATTGTGACAATGACCTTTAAATCGCTTCCTCTCTCTTTCACTCTCTCTTTCACTCATATAATCTCGTTTTTCTTTTTCTTCTCTCCTTTGTGTTTACTGGGAAATTACTTTCTCCCATAGTCTTATACAGAACCCAACAAAAATTATTCCTTTTCCTTTTGCATATTGAAAATACAATGTGTTATTTCATATCTAACCCAATTTCAAAGTGATTTAGAAAGAAAATGCAATATTTATCCATAAAGGGTCATAATAATGTTAAAAGAGTCACATATCTCAACATTGGCTTTAATTTCCTGTTTGTGTTGTTATACATTGCTCCTCTTGTGGATATTTTATTGCATGTCCTGGAACCAGTACAAGTAATAAAAAGCAACAGTGCAAATAATAATGAGTTGCTGATTTTGCCATGCGTCAGCTGTGCATTCCATATCCACGATGAGACGTCTCCTCTTCTACACTCATAAAGAGGTGTGTCGGTATTAATGTATTTGTCATTCTCTCTCGTGGAGATGGGGAGAAGATGTCACCCACAGCACCACATTTGTTCTCTATAATTCACTCTGAATCATAAACAGCTGCTGCGTCGCTCTCGGTAGCGATTTGGCCAACTGGTGACCGAGTGACATCATGGACCTGGAGTGTTAAACATCAAAATATGTTTCAGTCAGTAGAGTGCAGTTTTGAACAGGACCAAGGTTAATAAGCACCAAATGCTCCAATTAAAGCCTTATCTGCTTTGGACCATTCACACAGGTGGAGTTCAGCCCGTGCTTTAGCTGAATTGTACCTCTGACCTGTTAACAACGTACGACTTACAGGTAACTGAAGAGTCTTTTCAGACACTGGAAATGTAGCCAGAAGACTTTGCAAAGATTTGTTTCTAATTGCCAGTGCTACCTCTGTAATTCCAACTCAGAAAACAGACAGAATACATGATGCTGAAAATCTCCCCAAGTGAGAAATGTTAAACAAAACATAGGACCTCTGTTACACTCTTTCACCGTGTTCCTGTGTTAAACCACAGTACAGACCCCACAGCTGGTTCGGCTCAAACTGCCATGGTTTGGGTCATTTTAGTCCAACAGCCACATTCAGCCCAATATCACAAAAATGGGCTGAAACAGTTAAATAATAACAGTGAAAAAAGTACAATTAAATTTTAAAAGTCTTGTAAGAGCTTTCCTAAAAAAAGAGTAACATGAACATGTCTTATGAAAATTAAATGCAGTTTTAACTATAGCATGCTTCAGTGTATCATTTACACGTGGTTTATAAATTACAGACTGCAGTGGAGAAACAATTACATACATCATTTAATAACAGGCAGAATATTATTCATATTAAAATTACACTTACTTCTTATAGGTAGGTGTCCTTTTTTTTAACTAAAACAAAGAGAAAAATTAGGAGTTATTTTATAATAACTACTAGATACATAGATAATATTTTACCACCTGAGATTATATCGGTATGTGGCCTCTAAATTATTTTGAAGTACTTGATTGTCGATATGTTCACAGACATTTTGCCTACAATACATTTATTTATTTGCAGAGTGGATAAATGCTTTAGAATACTGACTAATTATGGGGAATTATGCAAATCTAGGAGGAAAATGAACACATCTCTACATCAAACACACATGTATGTAGATGATGACCTGTACTTACTGGACATTGGTACATGTAGTCTGTTTGATGTTGTTCATGGTATGTTTTGCAGTCATCTTGTACTTCCAACATTTCCAAAGTACTACTGACATATAAGCAGTCCGGGGGTTATATGTATATAAGAAGAGGTGACATTAGCTGGTGACTCCTGAGTTACATGCCCCCAAAGGGTAAGGACACAGAAGTGACAAGTATTCACACCATGATCCATGCATTAAAAAATACATTCTATTGTGGATTTATTCCAAAAATATAAACCATAATGTAGACATAGTAGGTAGTATATCAGATGGTTAAATAAGACAATAATGGAGTCACACTGAAGTGTCTGTAACCACACTAATAAAAAAGTAGTTTGCAACTTTGCAGGTCGATGTCACTAAACAAAATAACATCAACAAATAAAAGTTTGCGCAGTATCCATAATTATAATAATATAATAATATTCAAGACATTCACTCACAGACTATATGAAACCAAATAATACTCAACAGAAGGATGACGGTAACAGACAGGTATACACACACACACATACACACACACACACACACACACACATATATATATATATATATATATATATATACAGTATACTGTATATCTACTTTATATATGAGTTCTTTCAGCTTTTTACCCCTCTGATGTCACCACAGCAAATCCAATTCGCATATTTGATTTGGCAGGACTTCTTACGTTAGATGCCCTTCCACAACTCTTGTATTTATCTGCGCTCATGGGGTCAGCACAATGAGACATTGAGGTTACAGTTGTAGGCAGCAGCATGAAGGGTCCTGCCCAAGGACACACACTGGACACCCATCCCGAGAATCGAACACACGTCCCCTATGCACCATGCCTTACAACTGAGATATCCAGCCGCTGTGTGTGTATATATATATATATATATATATATATATATATATATATGAAAAGCAATCTCTTCCACCCTAGACATAATTTCACGCAATTGCATACATTTTCTTTTTGTGGCAGGAGATGAAATTATTTTAGATGACTTACGTACCCACCATCCTCCTCTCAAGCACTCAGCTCTTTTTTTCTTCTTAATTTTCTTTCTTTTTCACAACTCGTACCGAGTTATACAAATGTTTTTCAGATGCAGGCAAGCGTGTTTGAAAGGTGGCAATTAGATTCAGTGATAATGAATTATTGCCCCATGAACACATACAAGCGATGATGATGAGGCCTAAAAAAAGGAAATGGAAAAATAAAAATGGATAGAACTTCCAACTCGCAGCGCTGGCACAGTTTGGCAGTTGCATAGCGCTGGCACAGGTGCTCTCAACTGTGTGCCATCTAGTTTAGTGGAGCAGCCAGCAAGATCAAAGAGCCAAACATCAAAACACTAGAAGACTCCAGGATGCTGTGTTTCTGAAGCATCGCTTCTTCTTTATTGTCTTTAGAGCATCAGTGTGCCCAGATTAATGTGCACTGTTATCACTTTTGACTCAATCAGGCAAAAAGGTAAAGTGAGGATGCCAAAAGTATATTCTTTCCAAACTTTGAAGACAGGATAAAAACTATGAAATATGATTGTGAAATAGATGAGAATAACCAAAATGACTTTCTGGGCTCAGATTTTTGCAAATAATTATGTGGGAATTATAAAGTTTGAGGCAGCAAACATCAGCTGTCAGACAAAGCAGACCTTCAAGAAACATAACAAAAATAATGTGTTGCTGTGTTCATGTGGAATTGTTTCAATATTTAGTAAATTGTGACATAATTGGAGTTCAACCTTAGCTGTGTACTGTGGAAGGTTTTCCATCAGTTAGGACACATGCACAGTCTCAAAACACTACTCAGAAACTGCAATTATTTCCATGAGATTACACTTTGAAGCCAACTCTGCTCAGTCCTCTTGTAGTCTCCATGTATTCACAGTCTTTATATTCTCTCCTATCTGTGTTGGAATTTCTGACAAACACCTTGTGTGGTGTTTTGAGGGGTATCTTGGAAATTTGCAGATGAACTTTGGTTTGTACATAAAGGTATCCAGGCATCCAACTGAATATATACTATAGTGGTATAGTGACTTCATCCCCCCAACATCACACCGCCAAATCCCAACGATCCGTCTGCTGTGGAGCAGCAACCCTCAAGGCTCGGTGTCACCTGACTCAGCTGGACTCCTGTCCTCCATCATATTTTCATTTGTAACTGTGGTCACAATTCCATGTGTTTACCTCTATCTCTCCCTGCTCAACCCCCCCCCCATTATTCTTTCCCTCTCGCTCTTTCAATCCAACATGGCTGCGCCGTGAGATGCAGCGGCTAGTTGGGGCTCCAGGCGCCCTCGTAGGTTGCCAGAACAGCAGCTCCTATACTTTTTCCTACTTTTAAGTTTTCTGCCCGACTCTTGTGATCGTGTTAATTGGACTCTTGTACAGCATGGACACGTGTCATTTTTGACGTTTTTTGAGAGGTAGTAGCTGGTCTGCT
>JAPTHA010000001.1:25794443-25804927 GCA_029814585.1 Gymnapogon annona
GAATCAACTATTGTTGCTCACATATACTGTAGTATTTTGGTGTAAATTAAAACAACACAAATATTATACAGAGCAAGAAATAAATTACTTCCCCCCCCAAAAAAAAGAAACAAAAGAAAAAACAAGACAGTTACATGTGACGAAAAAGGTAAAAAAAAGACCCCGACAACATAAATATATGATCATGTACCGTAAAATATAAGCCCAGCTTCTTTCTTACTCCTTATTGGACACAGAGTTATAATGAGCCACAATTAAATAGTTATATGTTGAATATTTTTTGTTTTTCTTCGTTGGTAGACTTACAGTATGTTCTTCAATGTACTGTCCATACAATACCATACAATATACTGCAAAATTTTACATTTCTTTTGTCAACTTATGTTCAAAATGAAGTGTAAAAGTGTTCGTATTAGTAGTGTTGGATAGTTGTACAGAATTATAACGAACACATGTATTTTCTTCTCATAAAACATATGGAGTATGTGCACATATCTTACACATTGGAACCAAATGGCTTCTACAGGCAAAACTCAGTATCTAGTGTGACATGAGTTTGCTCTTAGTATACGCCAAAGTCCTTTGGGTTGACTGTCTGGACGTATGCTTAAGTCGTGGTGCGGTGTATGGTACTATACTACCTCCAGGGCACCATTTGTTTACACAAAGAAGGTGTAATTTTTTCTGTCCTGATAATGCAGTGCAGGGTCTAAAATATCCATGGTAGTTTCATTTTATTTTTGCAGAATTCAGAAATGCATATAGGCATTATAATGCTGCTATGTGTCCAAATCAGTGGAATACTTTGTAGTCAGTACCAAAAGATAAGCAAAGGGTCATTAAATCCAGGTAGTCACGCAAGGTAATGGGGGTAAGTATAACGATAAACTAAAATATGAACTGGCAACCTAATAATACATTAGTAATCACGTCAGCGGGAAAGCAGAAGAACCAGAAGTAAAGAGAACCAGAAGTAAAGACACCCGACATGATACAAGAGGGGATCTATCTATCAAAATAAAACAGGAAGTGACCAGAAAAAAAACTGGGTCTGGGAGCAGACGTGTCACAGTACAGTTTGTCTTGTTTTTATATTTAACTTGCCTACATTTTGTTATGTGTGCCATCTGGTTTATTTAACTTGAAGTCAAGAATTGAAAAAAAACAGACAAATTAAAGGGAAGGAAGAAAAAAAAAGACACTTTCTCATCTTGGTCCAAATTCAGCAGCCAAAGACAAAAAAAGAATAAATACTTGAGACCATTCCTTTGCGTAATTACTGTATCTATGCTTTTTCTCATGACACAAATTCTTTAACCCGAAGATGGCCGGCTGAAAATTTGGGAAGATCAAGTTTGAACATCAGTGGATTTATTCATCCTTGATGACACCAACGTATTCCACGATCCAAATTATAGGATTATAGGATTTCTGATTCTGACTAACCAGTATCGAACTGTAAAAGAGTGGTTCGAGAACCATGAGGCATCATTTACACACATGGACCAGCCGCCATGGAGTCCAGACCTCGACTATATTGAAAACCCTTTTGGAATGTGATGTAGATGGTATTACACAGTGATGTGACTCTCCCACCATCAAATACAACTTCTTAATTCAACTTTGGATGGAAATAAATCCTGTGGCATTCATTGTGACATTGCAAAAGCACTGCGTGTCATCAATATCGTCTCCTGGGATTGAAGCTAAGATGTCCAGTTACAATTTCTCATCTGTCTGTCATTAATCTGTCAGTTAATTACAGCTGTCAGTCATGTACCATTGACTGAGGAGTTCAACCTCTACCCCTTGAATGTGATGAAAGGGAGCACATATTCTTTCCCAATGACCCAAACTGTCATTAAGCATGAGTAAAAAAACTAAAATCAATAAAATAACATTTTGTTGTGATATTTACAGGACATTTATTGATAGACATTTTTAAATAAGTGAAGGTTTGGCACCAATAATGTTTTTGTTTTTTTTTCTTTTTCAGCGTGCAACATTTTGCTACTCACTCTTTGCAAAGGAACACACCTGCACCTGGGTGTAAAGCTGCTCTCATCACCTTGAAGCCAACTCCAAGATGTGTGAAGCGTATAGGCTCTCGGAGGGAAACGGGGTCTGTGGCAGACAACTGAAGCATTTTGTATGTAACAAGCTGAGTAATACACATGCACACACAGAGACACACCAATGTGTTCTAACAGACACACTCCGTGACACCTGCACTGATTTGTAAACAAACAAATGCAAATACACAACACTGACAGGTGAGGTCATGTGTATGCACGCTCACACACACTCACACAGACATAAAACACACACACACTTCCCACAGCTCCTGAGTTGATCAGAGACTGTTACAGTGTCACCGAGCTCCCCAGCTCAAACCCCCCAGGAGATTGCTCTCTGTCACTGACGCTACTCTGTAGACAGCCTCACATAGCCCTGTCTGCTACCTCTGACTGTGTGTGTGTGTGTGTGTGTGTGTGTGTGTGTGTGTGTGTGTGTGTAGGTGTGTGTGTTTGTTTCCATGAGAAAGAGAAAGAAACATTTATTTTCTATAGAAAATATATAGGATTCCATCAAACCTCAAACTGTTTTCATTATGAATCTGTGAAGTAACAAAGCATTAATCACATAAATATTGCTTTAACTGCCTGTGAAATAAAAATAAATAAATAACAGTTGTGATATAGTTAGCGATTGTGTCCACTTTTCAAAGGCGGACAAAATCAACTCTTAATGGAACAAAAATGCAAGAGAACACATGCCTCCCAGAGCATCACTTCAAAGTGTGTAATTTTATCTCTTGTTTTATAGTTTTGTGTAGCCGAAAAGCCAAAAAAAAAAAAAAAAAAAATAGAAGAATGAATGAATGGGTTACAGTTAATATTATTATTTTTTTATCCAGCTCAAAAAGGACATAATTATTTTCATCTCTCTCAAGGCCCAGGGAAATGTGGATTCTACACATCGAGCACAGACTCTTGTAGTCCCTCTGTTTTGACATCTCCAGGCAGAATGCCACAGCTGAGTTAATGGTGTGGTAAGCAATAAAATGTAGGTTTATGAGGGATTAGCGGCTGGGTGTGTGTATGCGCGATAGACACACACAGCACGCAAAGGAGAAAAAAAAACATGCGCCGAGGCACATGAGATTCCCCAAGTTTAGCGATGCATTAGTGGTGTTTACGACAGCTTTGACTGGAGCTTAGCCTTGCTTTGGCTTTGCACCCCCCACCTCCACCGTCACTACCAGCTCCAAATAACACTAGCTGCAGACTCCAGTATGATGGGGGGTTTTGTTGAAGACTGGAATTCTCAGTCACAGATGGTCAGGTCACTGAGATTGCAAGAGGTGGTGGCAGTGGGGAGTGTGTTGCCATTCATCCATGTATTCTGTAGTACTTCAAAGAGAGAGGAAAGTCAGAGGAGGTGTGTGTGGGTCCGTGTGAGTGTGTGGGTGTGTGTGGTGGTGGGGGAGGGGTAGTTTTTTTTTTCCCTTTTTTCTTTTTTTTTGCAAAGACGAATTGAGATGTGATTTGGGAAAGACAAAGTGGGCCAGAGACTAGAGAGTGAGACAGGAGATACAAGAGACCAGGAGGGTAGAAGGACCGGAGGAGGTGGAGGAAATCAGAAATTACATGATAGAGAAGAACAAGAGGAGGAAAAAAGACAGCTGAGGAAGTACGGCAGGCAGCGGGAGGGCTACCAGCGAACAACAATAAAGCCAAGAGTGTGGGGGATGCACATGAGGAAAGAAAAACTATATTAACTATGATTTAATTGGGTTTTCCACTTTGCACTACGGTGATCTTTACTACATATGCTATTGATCTATTATTATTATTAAATTTAGTGAGGGGGTGGGGGGACGAGCTCATGTGGTCTGACCATCGACGGCTGGGATCTCATGGCGTTTATAGTCCAGAGCAGTTCTTTTAAGCAGCCCATGCTCAATACCACAAAGTGTCTCATTAGCTGGAACATATTTCCTTTCTTTCCACTGAATTCTATTTTTCTCTAAGTGCAGATAGAATAACCCGGGCCGTCTACAAAATATGTCTAGATATAATATCTTGCTAAGACCCACAAAGTATTTGAACGACTCATTCCTGTGTGTGGATGAGGTTGTGGATGCCTGCTTGTCCTCATTCAGTTCAATGTTGAATCATAATTAAAGGAAAGTTGAGTATCATCACTCAGTGCTTTAACCTCCAGCACAAAAAATACAGGTCCCTCTCCCATCCCATCAGAAGTGACAGACTAAACATGTTTTTATAATGGATTTTTTTTTTTTTTTTAAATCTAAAAGACGGGTTGTTTGATAAGGGCCACAGACACACACACATGCTCGCACACACACTCACTGCAGCAAAGAGCTTAACAAACACTGGAATCTTCTTAAATCTATACTAATCCATTATCCTCTGGGTGTGCTGTTTCTGTCTCCTATCAGTGGGAGGGACCAGTGTGTGTGTGCGTGTGTGTGTGTGTGTGTGTGTCATGCTGACGTTGTTTGGGGTAATGTGAGTGATAGTGTACTTGCAATTCTTGTCTATATAATAACAGATCCACTCATTGTAATAGGATTTTCTGTGTACATATCTGTAACTCCCCAAAAATTCCGCCTAGATATATCATTACATTTTGGAAGTGAAAAGTAATGACAAATTACCCCTCACGCCCTCTTCCTGTGCATTCACTTGCATGTGTCTATGAATTCAGACAAGACTGTATAACTAATGAGACCGCATCTGTTGTGTTCTCAACTGCGACCAAACACCAATCAAAGATGATTATGATGTTGACAAAGTTACCCAGCAGATAGCACTTATTCAACCTCGGCAGGAGCCGGCTGTTTTAAAAAGGGGAGCCATAGAAAGCATGTATATTTGGTGGATTCGAGTACTACAAAAATATCTGATTTGTAACTGGTGAAGTAAAAAAAAGTCCATATGAGTGCAAAGCAGGAAGATGGATCAGCTTCACTGATCAAAATGATTCCATCTCATTCTATGAAAAGTAAATGTATGTGTCTGAATGAATAACGTCTATGGTGGATGAAGAGAGCTGATTAATATTATACAAACAAAAATACAGCAAATGAATGAGTAAAATAACTAAATATAACCTACACTTTGGATGTATTTCCAATCCCATAATACTTAGTTACCTTCATCCTACTGTTCAGTCAGTTTGTGTTATATATACTGAATTCATGTAATGTATTGAATACAGCAATATTTACTACAGTGTGAATGTATTGTGCTGTGTGATACAGTATCGTGTGGGTTTTACACAAATCATGTAATCAATAAGGTAGTTGCCAAAAGAGTTATTTCAATGCAACTCCATTGCTCACAACTGTCTAATGAAGAATATGTCCAAAATCCTAAACTATGTACAGCATAGATATTAATGTTCAGTATACATCTGTGTAATAAACATGATGTATTTTTTATGCACTATATCAGGGTGTTTACGACATAGGACTTCATATTTAAAAATATTATTACATATTACTTCTTTAAAGTGTCCATCATTATCAGCTGGGTGCACGTCAGGTTGGTGGTGGTGGGACTGTCATGGAACTGTGAGGTCCTGCAGTCTGTGGGGTTGGTTGTGTGTAATATTATTGATATTGACTGTGGGGCTCACTTTGCTGTCTGTCATGGTATGTTGTTACCACAACTTCGGTGCACTATGGGATATGTATGCTGGAGTAGTGACCTCAGCTAGTATAGTATAATATTTATCTAGAAATATGATCTTATTTGTTTCATACAGTGGAAAATAGATACTGATTAAGCTGTAATTTTTTTTTTAAAGTTTGTTCTGGTCTTGGAGATGAACAATCACTGTACCACAG
Organism: Gymnapogon annona; assembly: GCA_029814585.1. Lineage (NCBI taxonomy): Eukaryota > Metazoa > Chordata > Actinopteri > Kurtiformes > Apogonidae > Gymnapogon > Gymnapogon annona. The sequence continues at coordinate 25,800,322 of JAPTHA010000001.1, forward strand.
AGCGATCAAATTTTGATTTCATTAAAACCGGATGCTTCGCTTCAAAACTTGATCACATACTGTGTCAGTACGTAGTATGTAATATTAAGTATATATAACCCCGGATAAAACATTTCAGTCAAACAGGTTTCCTGAAATTATTCTATTATTATAGAAGTATCAGCAAAGCTGCTGTGTGAATGTCTTTTTTTCAGTTCATATTTGTTCACATTTTATTGTTTGCTGATGTAAATATTTACATAATTTACTGGGGTCTTTTTACACTATTTATCAGCAAAATGTATTTTTTCCACATTTGATGAAGAAGAAGTTTGGAGAAATTTGGAGTCACCTTTTGTAGGTTAATATATTGTCAGTTTATTAGAGATCATAATGGGTCTGTATGCAAAATGAAACAACACCTTAGGCCCTTCATAACTTCAGTTTTGCACTTTGTAAATTCAAACTGTGGTCAAAATTGGAGCCCCTGGCATCGTTTTTCAGCCTGTGGGACATATGTTTGCCACCCCTGCGATAATGTATCTGTGGACTGGTCCATCCATCCGCACATGGCTGGTGTAGATCAGTTCCTTTCATTGTCCTGATGTCACGTACATCACTGGAAAGACCAAAGTCTTTTCTTCCAGCGGCATTCCAGCAAATTGTCCTTATATATATATATATATATATATATATACACATACATATTTAAAGTGTTTTTCATGTGAAAGAAAAATGAAACTGGATAGTTTTGATCATTAACAAAAAAAACAAAACAAAACAAAAAAAACCCTGAACGCTCCAGATAGGATGTGAAAAGAGGACATATCTTGGTAACAGAGGATGTTGTTAAAAGAGGTCGCCCTACTATACCAGGGTCAGACATGTATTAGTATCCTGACAGATGAGACACTTTTAATGCTTGGAACTTTAAACAGTTGCCCTCGTTTCTTCAATTCGTTCTTGTAACATGCAGTAGCTGGTCCGTGCCAGTCAGATGTGTGTCTGTAAATGTGTTCTGTTCTTTCAGTAAAGACTCCAAAAAGCAATAGATTCTGATTTTGTTCCACTTACAATCAAGATGGCGACTTTGTGCTCTGACACTGGAGTCACTTTGTTTGTGCAGTTTTAGGCTTATATATTTTTTTCCTTTCTTTCTTTCTTTATTCCTTCTTTCTTTTGGTGCATTGGCAAGTTTCTCATGTAGTTTAAAAATGTTTGCCATATCTTATATTTAAAGACAATTCTTATTGTTTTTACATTCAGTAGGCTATTTTCTTCAAGGGCACACATTTTGATTGGAAGGGGGATGTTCATTTCCCATTGTCTAGAGATACATTTCTTAGTGATTGTCTTTTTTTTTTTTTTTTTCTGAACTGCTTTATAATTGAGCACCTCACAGAACATAAAAACAAATTCCCTTGCATTGTGCATTGGTATTTTACAATGACAACAATGTAATGTAATGAGATTTTTTTTATTATTTGGATTGATCAGTACTGTCCCAAATGTTGAATTCAAAGTGAAAATAAAATTTAAAAAAAACAAAAAAACAAAAAAAAAACATGCACACACTTAAATCCCAATCCATATTTTATATTTTTCTTATTTATTTGTTTTACTGGAATTGTTATTGTAAGCAATTCCCATCATTCATAATTGAATCCAGTATCTGTATAGTATTCAGTATTACGTTTATCATTTTGCCATTTAAATCAAATGAGCAAAATACTTAAAAGAAAACCTTTGTCTTTCAAATCATTGTGTTCACGTAAGCTTATCTCCCTTGTGTTACTCAAATCCAATATTCCGTTCTATCTTCCTGGGTAAATCTAGCTAACACCCGTATTATGGTTCAACGTTCACAAGACGAGAACAACAACAAAAAAAGAAAACAAATGTGTTTTTGTACAGCTTGCCAAACAGATGTATGACAAAGGGTTACATAGCTGGAGGACTAATGGTCTGATTCCATGAGCTTTAGGCAGATATATAGTAGGCGTAATTCCAGGAACACATGTTGTTGAAGGGTTGTTGCTTTATAATACCCAAGAGTCATCCAGGGACAACCCTTGAGCCCATTATATTTATGACAAACCCCTTATATGGTGGAACTACTATCTTGACCTTTAGGCTGGAGGTAATTTAGAACAAAGAATATCCCGTAAATTATTCAAATATGTTTAATCCAATTTAACGTTTCTTAAAACCATGTGGGCTGTTTTATTAGGGACATGATGTGTTCATTTAATTACTACATCTTATTCCATCCCACATTACACACACAGGCTTTATAATGGAACACTTCTGGTTACTATATATCACACGTTGAACCTTAAAAGATATTGAGGGGGAAAAAAAAGAAAGAAATTTCATCTTGTCACTCTTTACATTCTCTGACGATTCATTCATTTTCTTTTTGCATTCTACATCTTCAGTTTTTCTTCTTCCATCCATCTGTGCCTAAAACATTATTCAAGTCCATTTATATTTATTTTTCTCAACTTAGACTTTAACCAGATACCTCCCCTTTTATTTACCCATATTTCCATTTGTTTCTTATAATGTGAATCCTCTTTTCCCCGTGGTCCATTATAGACTGAGATGAGATGATTCTTCTATGAATTTACACTGCACTCTCATTCCACCTGTGCTCCCGGGCTGCTGCTTAAGCCATTACTTGTTTACTCACACTTGTCATTATGTTTGATTCTGAAGAATAATCACCTGATCAATACCAAATCAGGCTTTATGATGGCACCGGCAAGCTGCTCTCTCCCTTACTCCCTTAACTGCACAGATATCCCTGGAAAATGGCAGGGAAGCCGATCAACAGAATCATAGCATTCATGTTTTTTTGGTTCCTTCATGAAGCACCATGGTACCCGCCCCCAATAGGGATCCACAGCTTTCATCATCTGACATCCACAATTTTCAATGTCTAATCTGATTTGATAAACTCATTTGAAACTACTTCTTAGGATCAATTTCAAGTGCATATTTTGGTGACTGTAAACCATAGGTCATTAATTGTTGTTTTTCATCTCACATGGTTAGAACGTATTATTTTCCTTTTTCTCTCCACACAATCCAGGGGTTGGAATATTTCACATTTCAGTCCACATCAACTGTAGAACTACAGGTTATGTTTAAGAGCTTTATTGGAAAATCAGATGATCAATCATATGAATAAAATAGCTGTATTGGTCAAAAAAGACGTTTTCAGTTGCTCTTAATGTATATTTTGTTATCTTTAGAAAAAAAGGAAAACTCAAGGCTCAAGTTGGCTCAAGTTCTCAAAGAACATACAATAAATACCACTATAATTCATCAATGGTTTTCCGTTTAACAAAACACGTGATTAATAATTAACTTAAAATTCCCACAATGGGTAAATAAATAAATAAATCCAAAACTATAAATCAAAATCACTCTCGCAAGGAAAAAAACATACAGAATTAAAAAAAAATAACAATTCTCAAAAATGAAATAAACCACACTAGAACAAACTTCAACTCAAATAGATCTATAGAATTAAACTAATAGCACTAGGCATACTCACACACAGAATCAAGACAAGCCAAGATGAGGAATGCTGCTCGGACAAGACACTCAACAATCTGACAAAAGACACACTCAGAATATATATATACAAGAGGATTTCAGCAGGTGCAACACATTAGGATGATTAGTAACGAGACACAGGTGGGAAGGGAAACTGGGTGAGAAGCTTAGACTTAGACTTCATTTATTGTCATTATACAGACCCACACCGTGGGTCTGACAACAAAATGTCATTGCTTGGCAACCAGAAAAACACAGCATAAATAAACAAACAATACGTATCAAGCCAAGAGTGGCTGCAGTGCAAGTAGGTCATGTAGACATCATATAACTGTCTGAGTTAATGCATCCCCACACACACATGTATACACACACACACACACACACACACACACACACACACTGGTTTGAGGGGTTGAATCAGGACAAGGCAGAAGAAGTCAGAGATGGAGACGTTAAAACAGATGGGATCGACCAACACACACACACACACATACAGACACACACGTACACACACACACATACAGACACACACGTACACACACACACACACACACACACACACAGGTACACACACACACACACACGTACAGACACACAGGTACACACACACGCACTCCTACACACACAGACTGGTATACCCACTCGTGTACACACACACACACACACGCACACACACTGATACATGTGATGTGTGTATCAGCTGGAGATGATGGTGGCTGATGATTGGATGGTTTTCATGATCACTACGAGGCTGGTGGTGTTGCACAGACAGGCTGAGTGTGTGTGTATGAGTGTGTATGAGTGTGTGTGTGTGAGTGAGTGTGTGTGTGTGTGAGTGTGTATGTGTGTGTGTGTGTGTGTGTGTGAGTGAGTGTGTGTGTGTGTGTGAACCCACTTACTGTACATGCAGCACAGATTGGCCCAGTTCTGGCTGTTGATCCTCAGTACACAGTGTCCTTATTGTCTCTGCACACACACACACACACACACACACACACACACACACACACACACACATATATATATAGTCTAACCTTTGTTCTCGACCATAATTAGTTCC
>JAPTHA010000001.1:25808757-25823027 GCA_029814585.1 Gymnapogon annona
CTTGCTCTGTATAATATTTGTGTTGTTTTAATTTACACCAAAATACTACAGTATATGTGAGCAACAATAGTTGATTCGTATGCTCCAGATGTAGTTCTGGTCACACAATTATTCTATGTTGATGAATCAGAATAAACTCACAGCACTCATAACTCTTGCTGACCAGATTATTCTGTAATTATTCTCAGCTCCCAAAATGCACCATTGCAGATCCTTCCCCACACTGTACAGTACTGTTAGTTCCATAGTAAACACAAATGGCAACCAGAGCTTTGTTTTGTTTGTAGTTGCCCTATTTTCCCAGTAAAGTCAATTCCCTGTTTGTACAAACTGCCTAAATATACAAAGGCTAAATAATCTTTCCTGGGGAGATAGCAAAAAAACATCCACTTCACCGTGACCCATGAGTCAGTCTACTTAAGACGGTAAAGACAAACATTTGAACGAGGTTTGGTGAGGTGAAGGAAAAATCACAACAGCATTCTAGGGGAAACAAAAGCAGAAACATGAAAATGAAATAAACTAGAGTTTGCATTTTTTGGAATGTCAACATCTGAGCACTTAATGTGTCACTGGGTGGTTGTGTTTGGGTTTTTAAGCTATTTGACTCACTGTCAGAATGAAACTGAACCTCTTTTATATTAGTGCCTTTGATTTATTATTATTATTTTTTGATTTATCTTCAGATTTATTTATTTTGGTTCAGTGTCTTAATGAAGAATCAACTCTCAACCCCTTATTTTCTAAATATGTCTGATGCCACATTTTGATTTACCATTTGCCCCCATGTGGTTAATATTAATTTTTATGCTAAAATGGACTAAAATAGACTCAAGTAAGAATGTCAGTGACAAACATCTTGACCTTTCCATTAATCTAAAAGACAAAAGTGTTTTATTTGTATTTTTTTTTCCTTTTTGAAATAAGACTACTTCGATTTTGAGTGGGTGTAGAAAAAAAATAGAAGTAGAGCAGAAGGCAGTGTCCTCTGGCATAATTTTCTAGGACAATAGGAACAGATAATTTGGTAAAGGCTTGGTAAATGGAACATGTTTCTGGACAGTAAATATAAAGGGCAATGATTAATAGGAAGTCTGAAAATGAACCAGAAAAATGTAATAAAGACCTTTTTTTTCAAACACAATAGTCAAACGTATATATTTGTACCTTTATGGAATGCCACATTGCAATTCAAGACAACTAATATAAAGTATCATTCCCTCTAAGAAATTATAATAATGAAAGTACGATAGCATGTCTGTGCAAAGTTTCATTTGTCCAGGTCAAAGGCATCCACTGTACTGAGTTATAGATATATGATACCAGTAATGTTCAGCCCTGTCCTTATGACACATAAGTCACAACCTGTAGCTGTTGAAATACTGCAAATATAATTATCTGGGCCCATTGTGAAAATTACAAATGTGAAGTGGAAAAGTTGGTGCACCAATCAAAGGCCGATGCAAATAAGTGAACAAAATTGTATACAGAACTGTAAGAACAAATAGAAGGAGGCTTGGATCAAATGCAGTGAATGTCAAACTGTAACTATTATCCACAGAGCAAGCCATTTGGATAAGTCATGAAACTGGAGGCTCTAGAGTGCAAACACACAGTCTGCTCCCTAACACAAAGTGAAAAAAACCTTGGAACGCCAACGTGACTTTGTCTTCATCTTTGTCTTGTGACCAGAATCCGTGACAGTGTACACATGAATGAGTATTGTTGATGGCAATGAGTCAATACAAAAACCTTCCTTATAGCTAATAATCCCAGGTTGACCTGAGATGTACAAGGCTGGGATTCAGCTGCTCAGGCTCCACTCTCATTGCCTCTGCTGTGACCATAGAGACGTGCTGGTTATTACTTTCCTTCAAAATCTATATATCGGTAACTTTACCGGAACAAGCAAATTGATTTTTACATCTCATTCAATTGACATAAGGAAAAGGTCATGGTTATTAGGACATGGTGTGCGTTGTAACATTCGATGCTATAGGAAATGAAGTTGATTTAAAGCCAAATGTGCATCCCTAAATGTCAACATGGCTGAGACATGAAACAGCTGATTTTATTACCAGCTTTATTTTTGGGAAAGTGCTGCAGTTAAGGGCTCAGGGACTGTAGCCTTGAGCTTACTCTACTGAGGATTAATATTCTTGAATCCTAGGAGCTTAGGGAATAAGTTTTTGTGAGTGTTGTAGGATGAAACTGGTGGTTCCCGCTGTGTGTTTTTGTGCTCGGGGAATACAGCTGAGGAGGCTGCAATTGGACAGATTATATGATGTTTTGAAATCCTCCTATCCTATTTGTTTGCCTATACTTTTATCTGCAGCATTATACAGTTGAATGTCTAGGAAAGGTAACAACCTAGTAACCTGATTCTGTAACTTCCTTCTAGAGTGTATAGCTTATGCATTGTACACACATGTAAATATTATGCACAGTTACCAATCCATGTTTTATATTCCTCCAGAATCTAACACTGAAATCATCTAGGGTTTGCTATATACCTTTTACTGCCAATAATATTTAATCAAGCCCTTTTGGGGGGGCATCTGGTTTGATACAGGTCTTTACAGTCCAATTAATTTACTGCTCATAAACATATTAAAATAATATATAGTCTATCATAACATTATCGAATGTACTGGATCTCTGATCATATGTGGATGTTGTCACCAAAACTAAAATGGCTATTGCTGTCAGGAATAAGTGCTAAAAGAGGTGAGAATAACTACAAGTCTGGCCCTGTAGAAGCTTCACAGACATCCTCAATGAACAAATCATATAAAGAGTCAGTTTTGATGACATCGTCTTTGCGACATTTGAGTGTGTGGTCTCTCGATTTATTATCACAGCCTGACAGATCTCACAACAGCCTGACTTTCTTGCTTTCTAAAATTAACTTTCAAATTTATAAACAATATGTGTGAATAATTGTATGATTCAAAAAGTATCCAATAACGGTATTTCTGTAACCATTGACTGCAATACTATGTTTAATGAAGTAACAGAAATGTGTCAAATAAGACTTTGAATTCAGAAGGTGAGGTAGATTGTATTTTTAATTAGCTCAAAATGAGAAAAAAATAATATAGGTTTAATAAAAGGTTTAAAAAGCAGTGAGCTTCCTTGAGCATTGTTTTAAAATAGTATGTTCAAAATACGATGTCTGTGTCTGCATTTGCAATCCTTAGTTCTTTTTTTTTCTGTGTTCTCAGAGAGGACCTCTGATATTTCCTTCACCTGGGAGGATTTTTCCCATCTGTTGTTTGAGACACCATGCCAGCAAGTACATACTCCAATACCCAAGAGAATTTTCACTGAGAAGGAAGAGACAAGGATCAACAATTTTGTGTATATCTTAACTCCGAGTTTTTGTGTGTACTGAATGTACGTGTGAGAAAGAGACTGAAAGGAAAGACGGGGAGAAAAAGCAAAAGAAATATTGGGGTAAAGGAGAGAGCGAACAAAGAAAATCACTCTTGCTTCGTGACTTTATTAGCTATCTCTTTCAGAGGAGCATGCAAAGTGCGACGGTGAGCGAGAGAGAGAGGAAGAATTGAGCGACTGGGGTAAATTATGTTTAATGGGGTTACTAGTCAATGTGAAATGTGGCTAGGATAAGATAAACTGATATGTCAGTAGATACAGAAGGTAGAAACGACATATACAGCATATAGGTGTGTATTTGTGTGTGTTGTGTGCACATGTGCATGTGTGTTCAGCATACTCCAAGATGGTGAGGAGCCAGCACCCTTCCCACGCTTATCAGCAGTGAGAAACTATGAACCAAGCGTTTAGGAGGTTGTTCCAATGTTTAAAGAGAGTGTGCATGTGGGGTGTCTTGGGGTCGAGGAATCTGTTTTTCTTGAGGACCATCTGTGGACTGTTTATATAAAGTGGAAGGATGGCCTTTGCCATATTACGACATCAAGTCGTTATGACTAAAGTTGCGCTGGTACCGCAACAGGAGATGGGAGATCTAATGCCAACTTACTGACTAAAAAATGGTCAGCTTTGTCTTCAACATCTGAACAATCAATAGTCAATCAATAGCCCTGGTTGCAAAACTTTTCCGTTGTCATTATATTTTATTTGCACAGCATGGCCATTCAATACATCCATGAAAAAAAAGGAAAAATTAGCTAACCATTAATCGGTCAACTTTTTTATATAGAGCCATGTCATAGCAAACATCATCTCATGACACTTCATATTTACTAAGCTACATTCTTAAGCTATTTTACAGAAACCCAACAGAATCTTCAGGAGAAAACGTGGTGACAGTGGATGGAAAATCTTCCTTTTAACAGGTAGAAACCTGGAGCAGACCCCAGCTACTGGAGGATGATGTCTCCCTAGACCGGTTGGGGTTAAAGAGAGAAAGGGTAAAGCAAACTCCTGCGAAAACTCAAAATTATATCCATGGGGTCACATTTCCACTGGATCCTAGATCTAGGGAATCTAACTAAACTCAAACTATCCAAGTGAGCGAAGAAACTGACATAAACCCTGCTGAGAGTTGCCAAGAATTGCATTGACAGCAAATGGAAACTCGATGCCCACCATGCTCAAGATATGGTTAGAAGAAGTCAACAGTTGCCCCTGCACTGTCCTCTTGCTATTCATTTATTATGTTATTTTTTTTTCTTCAACACTGTCCTTATCATTACATCAATTCTATTAGTTTTCGAGTTGTGGAGGATTTACCATGGCCACATGACACATCCTAAACCGGAAATCGTAATCTGACTTTTCATTATCTGTTAAACAGAGACAGAGTACTGGGTTGTTTACCCCAAGTACTGTATGTTGGTGAAAATCTGATAGGGCATGCACGAACCTTCAATTACACCTGTCACTACAAGCCACAAATGGCAGGCATCAAATCCTTGTATTGGTCCTAAAGGTAACACCTCAACCAAAGGGCTTGGGGCTGTTCTAGTTGAGTTTAATCTGTATACATGAGTCTCCCACATATCCTCCCGTCTTCCCCCCTCACCAATCTTTTCCTCTGTTCTTTGATTCTCTTATGTCTCCTCAGGTTCTGATTGGCTGGATCCAATAGTGTGAGACTACAAAGCTTGGAGGCGTTCCGCTCGCACTCTCATCTTCCGATCTTCCACATGTCAGCAAAAGCCCAGTTCTTTATTCATCTCAACATGTCCACATCTTCGTCCATTGTTAATAGCAGGGTGACCCATCTTGTTATATTTTAGTTCAGCCTTCTCTCCTCCTGTGTTGCTGGGAATCCATAATCTACTTAATTCTGACTTCTTTGTCTGTAAATTTAACTATCATTTTTGAGCACCTTAACCGTTGGTTGCTTATTTTATATTCTGGTCCTATTAGCTCCTGAATGGAGCTTAATATCCTCTCTGTCTCTCTTTCTCTTGCATTACCCTCTCTCTTTAACCCCAACTGCTCAAGGCAGATGACCATCCTCCAGGAATTGAGGTCTGCTCAAGGTTTCGGTCTGTTTAAATGGAGAATTCCCTCACCACTATCATGTTCCGGGCCTGTCAAGATAGTGTTGTGTATTTCCGGGTCTTAATTTGTTAAGTTCCTGTATGGTCTGTGTGTGTTCATCTTGCGTCCTTAGCTTCGCTCAGAAGATTCCCTACTCACCTGTTTTGTGTTAGTAATGATCACCCAACTCATCACACCTGTGTTTAGTTCAGTGTATTTGTGGTTCAGCGCCGCCCCTTGTCCTTTGTTAGACCGTCGTTTGTCCAGCCTTGGTTCATATCGTCGTCTTGCCATTGTCTCTTTTCACCTCTCTTGTGTGTAAGTATTGGATAGCTTAGTGAGTTGTATTTTCTAGTCTTGTTCCTTGTATAAGTTCGTCTAAATTTCATAGCTTTAGAGCCGATTTGGGTTTGACTTTTTCCTCGTTGAGTGATTTTGTGTTATAGTTTTTTATTATTATTTTCCCGTTGTGGGTATTTTGATTTATTATATTAAGATATTCCTGTATTTTTTTGAATCAACGCTTTTTGTTGCTTCCAATATAGTTATTTTTTGATTCAGTAAAGAGTAAGAGTTGCATGTTCCAAGAGAACTTTAAATAAATATATTTTATTTAAAAATATACCAACCTGCGTCTGGGTCGTCCGAGAACATATATTACAGCCACTGTGTTTACTCCTGGAGGATTCTGTAAATTGGCCTTCGAGCCTGGTTTACACCAGCTCTATATGTAAAGTGTCATGAGATACATTTTGTTAGGATTTGGAACTCGGGTGGTAGAGCAGGTCATCCAATAACCAAAGGGTTGGCGGTTCGATTCCAGCTCTGTCCTGGTCATGTGCTGTTGTGTCCTTGGGCAAGACCTTTCACTCACCTTGCCATGTATGAATGCGTGTGAATGATAACCCTCCGATGAAGTAGTGACTTGTCCAGGGTTCCCCACACCCTTGAGTATCTGGTATAGTCCCCAGTGACCACAGTGAAAGGATAGTGAGTGAGTGATTGATTAGATTGATTATAGTATGTTTTTTTTATTTCACCCTGAGTGGTGCTATCAAACTGATCAGCATTCATTTAATGTTATTAGGATTTTGAACCATTATTCAAACAACACTTTTAATTAACATCAGACATTTGGATTGTGAGCAGTGAGCTCATATCTGGAGGGCTATGGGGTTGGCGTTAAGTAGATTATGCAAAGAACAAAGAAAACCAACACCTAACTGGGTAAACTGTGTCAAAAAGATGAGACAGAAACAGTAGAATCATAGTAAGTATTCAGTAAGACCTAATACCTGACGTGTTCTAATAAACTCTTTACGTCAATGCTATTAATACTTGGTGTAAGTAAGCACTCAGGGAATGTAGGCAAAGACTTTAATGAATGAAAGTAGAAGACTCCAAAAGAGAAATACAATTCATATTTAATTTCAATTTTTAAATGTACCTGGAGAAAGAATCAATCTGTCAGTGCCACTTAGTTTTAGGAAGCATTTGAACAATTTTTAGATCAATGTTTAGGCACTTGTAGTCTGATATTCCATGGGCGTCCCTCAACAATGTTGTCAGATTTAATTTGCTTCATCAGACAGCATTTTTATTTTTTTTTTAACTTTTTTTTCCTGATAAACCTGCTGTGTGGGGCCAATAATAATATTCATCTTTAAAAAAAACAACAGACTCAGACTATTGAAATGCTTATTGTTATAACATTTTGATGACGGCATATTAAAGCAGCTACACTTATCTGAGTGATGTTTCAAGCGGTGATGTGATTAGCCCATGCTTTTCATATGTATGGATGTTCTAGTCAGTGTATTACCTTCAGTAGATAGCTGTCAGCACCAACACATGTATCTATGGGTACATGACTATCATATTCCTTTTCTGCAGGTCTTCCAAAATATCCCCTAAACTGTGTTGATGCTTTTATGTCAACCACATCGACGACCTCTCCTCCTGGATATTAAATGTCATTTAAATGAGGTGACAGGCCAAGATAACAACTATACATACATATACATTCCACATGTGCATGTAGGCGCTTGTAACAGCATTTGCCATAAGAAGTTCACTATTGTTATAATTCTGTAACAGAATGAAATGTGTGGGATGCAGTGAGCATGGTGGGTACTATTTAAACAAATGCACATATTTAAAATACATTTAGGCCCGGGTGTGGAATTGGTTGTGGCTACCCTACTGTTTTCCAATGTGAGGCTCACAGGGAGACCCGCAGAGAAGCTTTTGAATCCAATCAATTGTTTGCTTTGTGCACAGTGCAATAGCCTTTTTGCTGGATTACTCCCAGAGCTGCTAATGAAGAATATATAATGATCGCATTTTATGAGCATGTATTACAAAGGAGTGTGTTTACAGTGTTGCATTTAGACTCTCCTATACAGGGCAGTTAAGTAAATGGCAAATGATCACTGTGCAGTGAACATTTATGAGTAAAAGCCAAAAATAAAAAATAAAAACACAATGTGACTGGATCAAACTTATTTAAAAAAAATATATAAAAGGCCCTTTTGCAGTAAATGAGAAGGATTATCCTGGTTTATGATAGTGAAAGAATGACTGAAAGCTTGCACCGTAAATATAATTACCGCTGGCCTTTATAAGATTTGTACACAGATTTTAATTAGATCCATCAACAGTGTGGGTGCTGTGTCTGATAAATTGGGTCATTCCTGTAAAGCAAGCCTTCTTGCTCGATGAGGATTCACCCTGAGGAGGAATATGCACAGCTGCTTCGGAGAGAAAGGGAAGAATCGGGAACACTAAGAAAGAGGTGGGTGGACTGGATGGCCAACTGTGGTAATTTGGATGCACGATCAGAAATATGATCTATTTTATTTTCCCTTTTTTCTTTCTTTTTGTTTTATTATTAAATGTGTCTATCTTTAAAAAGATCATGCTGTCGTAGTCAGATGTATTTTTGCATTCCCACTCTTCAATATGTTTGTAGACGCATTTCTAATCCAATCTGTTTTACGTGTTTGGCTGTGTTTTAAACACTCTTTAACACACAAACTACACACCACTTTTTTTGTGTTCTTTTTTTAATGCGGTTTAGTGCATGAATTTTGGCCCGAGTTAGGACTAAGTGAAAGTAGAGGAGTTTAAAAGACACAAAAGGCCATTGAAACAGAATCAATGATATGATTTTTGGGAGAAAAAGAAAGATACTGCAGTAGCATCACATGTATTGCAACAAAGAGCAAGAGCACAGTGAGGTCTTTCTTTCTGATTTGGGGAGGCTTCATATTGAGTTCCACATTTTGTTTCAGTTAAGGAGCAAAGACTCAGTGTGGTCATGTGCGTCTATTTTTCAATGGCATCCATGATTCTCAATAATCCACAACGGAAACATATTTGCAGTTGTCATATTGAATGTCAGTGTGTCTGTTGTTGTCGTGGCCTGTGGAGTCACTATATTTGTTTCTTTCTTTATGTGTTTTGTTGTGTGCATGTGCATGTTATGTGTATGTGTATACTCATCCAGGACCTCTCCCACTCGGTCTCAGAGCCACTAATCACTATCTCTTTTTTTTTTTTTTTTTTCCCAAGCCTTCATCTTCATCATCCTGTAAGTGTGTATGTGTGCCCGGGCATGTACACACAGACATTTCCCTAACACAGCTGCTCCTGAATAAACATTGTTTACTTCCTAATCGAGCAGGGAGACCACTGAGGACCTGATCTCCCACTGTTATCACATGCACAGACGCATGCACGATCATATACACATACAACCCTCACATTGGACATGGCTGTGCACAGGTATCAGCTTTATTAGCACACATAATCCATATGCATCTATCATACATTAGACATCAAATGGATTTTGTTTATACAACAATCTATCATTGATGGCGTAAACAAGAAAGATAATTCCATAAAAGGTAGAAATGGCACTCCACCTTAAGTGTCATGAATATGCAATGCTACTTTTTTTTTTTTTTAATAGGTACTCACTGAAGAATATGTGGTTACACTTTTAACACCCAAATAAATTGGCACATGCATGCATAAATACACACATCCTTGCTGGCATTGGGGGCGAGGATGCACTTGGTTCTCCAGCAGGAACAGATGGCCTCAACTCTGGAGGGATGATCACAGGGAGGATGGAGGTCAGGAACCAGCAAGGGAGGGAGCGAGGGAGGAGAGACGGCATAGGAGGAGGGTGAAATGAAAGGAGGAGGGGTGTGGTGGTGTGTGTGTGTGTGTACTTGTGGGTGTGGGGGTAACAAAAGCTGGAAGGAATGATCAGAGTGGGGCCTGACGGCAGGAATGGAGATGTAAGGAGGGTTGAAATGCGGATTGACATTTGGAAAGAAGAAAAAAAAGCCATGATCACATGGAAGAGTGAGAGGTCCACAGGCAAACAAGAGGGGTGATAAAAGGGGAGACAAAGTAAAAGAAGAATAGGAAAAAAAAAACAGAAATAGAAGTCTAATTGCAAGGAATCTTGAAGAAGCCAGAGCAAAAAGTACAACAAAAAAAGACAGAGGTGAATGAAGTATGGTAGCCAAAGAGATAATGGCTTTAAGGAGGAATGGAAGGGATTGGACAGAGGGCAAATGTCAAGACAAAGACCTCGTAGGGAAAGAGTGACATGTCTACACTACACGGTATAGATAAAAAAGAGTTATGCGAGTGATAAAAGGGTTCAGGAGGGACAGATGAGGACGATGGGAAACACAGATGGAGATGAGAATGTGGAGAATGTTGCACCAGGTCTCACAATTTCATTGGTTGAATCAGGTGATTTTTGTTCTATTTTCAAACTTACATATACGGTATCTCCTATGGAAGTTGCACCAGGATAAGCTTTGACAGTTCAGTCCCAAACACAACACGGAGCATTTTTGACACCAATACAGCCACAATACAACAGGGGCCAGCCTATATTCGATTTCCTGATAATACATGATTTAAAATTTGAGTATGTTTGTGGTTCTTGCTTTTTGACTCAAGTCCAGATGGAAAAAAAAAAAAAAATACAAAAAACAGTCAACCAGAAGCAGAAAAAGTGCAAGAAAAACATTAAATTGGCTATTACAACCCAAGATGTTTTACAATAATTGTTCTTTCACAGTTATTTAAAGATGTGTAAAGAGCAGTGGGGATGCTGAAAAGGTGCTTTTAATTTATTTCTTGGATTTGACCGTTTCCTCAACTGAAATATAGGAAGCCCTTCAGGTGTAGAGAAGAGAAGCGAGGCTTTCTGAGTGCGTGTCGTCCTAACAGTTTTGGGGTTGATTGGTGGGTCAATGACTATGTCTTGCTTGTGCGTATTGCAGACATAGAAAGCACCCACCCACCATCTCCATTCCAACATCTTCACTCTCTCTCTCCATCTCCTTCACTCACCCACTCCCTCTCCTTTCTCTAATCATGGCCTTAGGGCTTGGCGAACGGACGGCCGAGGTTAACACTCCCCGGAGGAGAGCAGCGATTGTAAATGAGGCAGAGGTGAAGATGAGCGGGTAAAACAGGCAGATAAAAGTGAGAAGGGTTGAGGCAGACGTGTGGCGACAGCGCCTTAAAAGAGACTGACACATGAGAAGGAAAAAGAGGAAAAGCGAGAGGACCTGAGAATTGCAATTTGAGGCAGCTGTGTTCTTTTTTTTCCTCCCTTGTTACTTCCTCTTCTTTCATGGCCTGCAGTTTTACCCCTGACTGAACCTAGTTATCATTCTGATCATACTGAAGATTTCTGCAAAGTTGTTATCCGCTCTCACTTTAATATATATGGACACATAGACACGATAGTTAAAAATTGATTTAAACAAAAATGAAAGATTTAACACTCAGCAAATAATGAGTGAGTTTGTGTGTCAGAGGATGCGTAATAGTGTGGGTGTGGGTCGATGCAGTCGCTCAGAAACTATAGACTTTATTACTTATACAATTTATCTGAATCAATTAACATTTTCCTTTATTGCTGAAGTCACAGACAACCTTGATCTAAAAATTCACACATAGATGTTCTTTCCATGCTGAGCATTTACTTAGTGAAAAGAAATGCTAGTTAAAATGCACTATGCAAGAAAAAAAAGTTCAAGTGAACAACACATGCTGATGTTTAACTTTGAGTCCAGAAATCAATATTTGGTGGAATAACCTTGGTTTTCTGTTACAGCTTTCATGCATCTTGGCAGTCTTTCACATCGCTTGTTCTTTGCTTTATGCCACTCTTGGCCCCAAACTAAGCAAGTATAGCTTGCTTTTGTTTGATGGCTTGTGACCATCCATCTTTGTCTTGATCTCATTCCAGATGGTTTTCATTGAGGTTCTGGTCCAGAATGTAGTTTTTTTTTTTCTTTCTTTCTCCTATCGCTGTATATGAATACACTGCTATAGTAAGTAATACTTTTTTAAAAAGAGAGCTTATTTTTATGCACATAGACAACCTTCAGATCTGTAAATCACCATTCTGGTAGATGCTATGAGGCATTTGTCTTTGAATTCTATGTTGTTTTTTTTTGTTTGTTTTGGTAGCTCTGATGTTAACATGTTTTTTTGTGTTTTTTTCCCGTTCCCCATTATCTCCATTCACTTGCCCTCTCTCTCATTCTTTCTGCCAGCGTTGCATTGTAGTGTGGTTTCAGGTCAGATATCAGGCAGTGAGCTTTGTGAAAATTGTATTAAATATGATGGCTAAACATGGCCCGGGGCCTTCAACTTGCTTCAGAGAGGCTTGTGTGTATGTTGTCACACGTGCACGCATACATGCACATAGACATAGATTTTATCTGTGGCCTACTCGAGCCGCACCGAACCTACCAAATACATTTGAACAACTTTGCCAAAATGCGGTAGCATCAGTAGCTTGGCAATAATCAATTTTCTTCCTTTAATATATATATATATATATATATATATACTGTATAGTCAGTGTGCATCTGGGCGCCTTCATGTGCCTGCAGGAATAGAGTGGCTGCATATCAACGTTATAATAATCCCATCCATATCAAGAAAGCCCTCAGGCTGTAAGAGACATAGCTCTGCCAAAGAGAAAATCCAGCACTCCTAATTGCAATCGTTTTTTAGCAGAAGAAGAAGAGATTCTTATTGCTGTTGTTGTATCCTGCTAGGTGGGATGGAGACCATGGTGTGAAACACAAAGGGAGATGGAATGGAGCAAGAATGGAAATGAAAGGAAATGGAAAAGGAAGGGTATGGGTCACTGGTGGATAAAAAGCAAGTTTGAAACTCATTTTGTGAATTGTATCTCTTTTTGCTATATTATTGCCAGGCTTTGTTATTATGAGATTTTTTTCCCTACTTTTCCTAGACTCCTTTGGGATTTGCAGTACTTTTTTTTTTTTTTTTCAGCAAAATATCGAGTTTCAGAGTCTATGATTTCCAGGTTGTGCTGGTTAAGCGTACTTCTGCAACAGTTGATTTTCAATCGGTCATGGCTAAATATAGGATGGTGGGAGCAATATAATGCATTAGCCTTTTAGTGTTAAAAAATAGCAGAAATCACATTTACTTGGACTCCTCCATTTCAGCAATATTTACAGCTCATTCTAAAATCTAGGCATCAACCTTCTATCTCATTGTACGCAAAGTGGGTCACCTTCAGAGCTTAAATACAGCCTAAAGGCCTCGGTGTAAAAACTACACAAAAACTAAAACAAAAGTCTTATCCAACATTATCTTCTCGCCTGCCAATACTTTCTTGTCAGCTCAAAAACACTCAGCTCAGGGCTTAGACGTGGTGAACAGAGAGGTATATGTGACCCTCTGACCCCCTCCTCTAAATCACAGGGTTGAAGTTCAAAGGTCAGACTCGTCACTATGCTTATACCTCATTGGATGGGACATGTTTGGCTTGGCTGCACCCCAGGGCTTTGATTTCAGGGACCTGATATGCAGCTAAATACCCTTCCTCTACTTTTAACCCCCCACACACGTACACACACACACACTTCCTGTCTCCCAACATTCCTTCCCTGTAAGCTGCCCTGAAGCCAAGCTATGTCGGACTTAATTAGTCACATTCAATGATTTCCCCCCTTTCCTTTTTCTCCTCTTTAGTCTTTAACTTGGGCTTTCTTCATGTCGTTGATCCTCCAGTAACCTTTGTTGACCTGACTTTTGTTGCTCGAGGTGTAATCAGAAGGGTTACATTTTCCAGGTCTTCCTCAATACTTAAAACATGAATTTGCTCCACATCAATGGGGACGATTTCTTTCAGCTTATTCCATTCTGGGGTTGCCACAGCGAATCCAATTTGCATATTCGATTTGGCAGGAGGTTTTTTTTTACATGTAGTGCCCTTCCTGACACAACCCACTGGATGCTCGTACTAGGAATCAAACCCAGGTCCCCTGTGCACCAGCCCGGTGCCTTACCAACTGAGCTATCCAGTCAGATTTTTTCCACCTCCATGAAAATGTAAAATTATCATTTCCTGCAGAAGGTCTAATGATTGAATTTCAAAAGATTAAGTAATTATTTTAATGAATTTTGTGTTTTAGGTTGTATTTCTGCTTCAGTATCCTCCCTCAATATACAAACCTTGACTAAACTCAGCTGTGTGACAGTTTTGACAGAATATCAGCAGAAATCTTGCAGAAACACATATGAGCCATTGGAACCCAGGGGATTCTAAAGTATTTTTAACAGTCACTTATGTGTATGTATGTGCAAAAAAAACCCAAGAACCTTGAGAAGTAGTTTCTGTGTATAATTTGTTGAAACATACCCCAAGTTGCATCCTTTTAGTCATGACTCCTGTTATAACCCTAACCCTCCTAATCTTAACACCAACA
>JAPTHA010000001.1:25835409-25849961 GCA_029814585.1 Gymnapogon annona
GGAGAGAAGGGAGGTGGGGAAGGTTTTGGGAGGAAAAGTGAAGAAAAAAAGGGGATCATGGCGGTTATGGGGGAAGATGTGAGGAGCAGTTTGGGTTTATTAGGTGGGAGGGTTGAATTTGAAGCAGTACTGCTGCGGAGTTGAAAACGTACAAGTGAAAGCGAGAACCTTACTAAATCAAAGATGCATTTCCAATGCTCAGACCTCAGCATGCATTGTACAGAAAAAAAAAACATAAAAGATGTCAAGGTAATTCTCCTGTTAAATATATATGAATACACAAAAGACATTATTCTTGAAATCCAAACACTTTGCACTGTCTACAATTTATACCTATCCTGACCTAACATATATCTTTTTTTTAAACTCTTTCCATTTGTTAACCTCCAGTTGTTTTTAATGCTTAGTGTGTTTTTCAATACACATGAAAAATAAAACAGGATCATAAAAAAGTAGAAATTGTCAGTTAAATAAAAAAAAAGAGGTTTTTGTGAGTCACACGTCTTGTCATTGTGAAATGCCTCCGAAAACACCTTTTAAATTACTTCTTTTGGCTGATTTGACCTCATAATTACAGAACTCTATAGCACATCACATCTAATGATACAGCCTATGTGTGGCATAAAAGCATTGCCATTTCCTTTGCTATTACTAATGTGGCCTTTATCCTGCTCAAACATGAAGACAGTTGAAATGCCATATATTCCGGGATGTGACATTAACGAAATAAGACCCAGAACAGAATTTTTTTTCTTTTTTTAACTTCACATTCTTATAATTTGTGATCTATGTTTGAGAGTGGACTCTTAACACAACTGACTTTGTCTCCCCAATTTCAGGGTTTGTAAACGTGCATAGATCTTTCTGAAATTGAAAACACATTCAACTTAAAAGAAGAAAAGGGTATTGTAATAGTATCATAGTCCAGTGAACAAACATTTTTTCATACAAGATTATAGATTAAATAAATGATGTGTTCTGTCAACCCTGTATTAATGTAATCATTGCAACATTTTGCATGAATGCAGCAACATTTTTAAGTCTAAGAAATAAATGTCCCAGGAAAGAAAAAAAACAAAAAAAAACAGCACTTGCAGCACTTAAAGCTTTTTTGTAAAATGACACTTTTTTATGTCACATTTATAATGTCACATTCTGCTTGTGTAAATGTAGTAGAGTATGAAAACAAACTCAGTTTTCTAAAATGGATTTGAGAAAGCCCATCCTTACACAGTGTTTTGATGTCTATGAAGGCAAGTACAGTCTTCAGCAGGGATGTATACATATCAGTCATGTTTAGTAGAATGATGGTTTTGGGGTGTAAATTTTGCTTTTTAAAAATTGCGGAATTTCTCCCTGTATCATTCCGTATTTATTTATTGTTATACATGTACATGTGTGTCTAATATGTGTCTATTAGTTGGTCCCCATTATATTAGTACATGGTATAGCCAGTGGATTTTTTCAGTGACAAGTAATCAAATTATTTACTGTTTCACTTATGATAACTACTATTACAGGAAAAAAAGGGGCATGTTAATATATTATCTCATTTATTTTTACCGATCTTCCACCGACACCTACCCAATTCTCCCTCTAATTGGTTCAGAGTTAAACTTTACTCTACCTCGGTCAACACAGCATTACTTATATGGTTACTCAGTAACCCCTCATGAGTAAAATTTCAGTCAAACATAGAGTTGAGCGGGTATAGCTGACACAAATGGAAGCAAAAATAGTCGCACACTGGATGACACAAGTAAACAACAACATCAAGAATGGTGAGGGTTAATGTTAAAGATGGATAGAGGTGGGGTCCACATTCAATGACACATTTAATCATTTGAAATCTACTTGAAAGTAACACAATAGTTATTTTCCTTATCAATTGGTTACTTTTATCATTTGTAACTGTAATTCAATGTCTTGTTGGGAGAAGTGACCAGTAACTAACTAACTACTTTTTTAAAGCGACATTTTTCAACACTGGGTATGGGTGTGTGAGGGTGAGTTTTGGACATACAGTACATGTACTTGAACTGTAGATTGAACTGAATAGACTTCAGTAGACAAAGTCAAAGAGGTCACAGAAGACTCATTAT
Organism: Gymnapogon annona; assembly: GCA_029814585.1. Classification (NCBI taxonomy): domain Eukaryota; kingdom Metazoa; phylum Chordata; class Actinopteri; order Kurtiformes; family Apogonidae; genus Gymnapogon; species Gymnapogon annona. The sequence continues at coordinate 25,837,512 of JAPTHA010000001.1, forward strand.
TTGTGTTAATAACTGAGATATGTGTATGGATGAAGAACGTACGAAGCCATTTGAAGATGTGGACATTGATTTTTAAATGTTTACAACAGTTGGCCCCCAGTTGACTCCCACAGTTACCATTTTGCAGGATTCACCTGGCAACAAGTTAGTCACAGTCTTGCTGACTTTCTGTCACCCGTAATTTATACAGGCTTTTATTCTGTCACAGCATTGTACTCTGTGCTTGTGAATAAATATGAAGCAGTTCCTAGATTTTGGAGGGCTTTTAGTCAGTCACATAAGTCAGCACGCACACACATATCAGAAGCCAATATCTTGTATCACTCATGCATTTTCGGTGTGGTGTTTCAAGCAACATGAGGGTATAAGACAACTGTTCTTACTGCAGTGCATCAACATATCATCTGATTTCATTTTTCTGTACTGAGTTACTCAGAGGCCTGACAAACGAAAAACAATCACTTGTTAAATTGCTTGGATGTTATGCAACACGCAGACGGATGGCTAGTGCACTATTCCAGACAATCAGCATCACAGAGTGTCCATGTGAACAGGCCAGGTTGTCGCCTTGATGAGTTCAAATATCAACTTTTTTTTTCTCAGGAATTTCTGACTCCACCACTCCATTCACTCAGTGTGATCATGCTTCTGTCACTGAGTGTTAGTATGAATGGATTTCCACATCTGTGGCGCAAAAGGTGAATGGACTGCACTTACATAGCGTTTTTTTTTCTACACATATGTGCCCAAAGCGCTTTACATTGGCCTCACATTCACCCTTCACTGCCACTCCACTGGGCTCCACTGGGAGAAACTTTGGGTTCAGTGTCTTGCTCAAGGACACTTAGACATGTGGACAGTCGGAGACAGTCGAACCACCAACCCTTCAGCCATTGGACGACCCACTCTACCAGCTGAGCCACAGCTGCCCCAAATCAAGGTAGGTTTATTTTATTGGTGAGTGGAGAGCATGTACCCTACCAGACCTTTTGTTCTGGTGAAATGTGAACCTCGTCCTAAAAACAGTTACAAACAGGACCCTCCTTCTGTCATAAAACTGGCCCTTGTCTTTGCATCTTTGATTGAAATTTAAAAATTTAATCGCTTGCATATCAAGAAACAAATAGATCTTATTGTTTATTGACCCATGTCTTTGCCTTTTGGCTGTCATCATACTGGCTCTTTGAGGCCAGAGGTGACCATATTTGAACAAAGGTCATAGGTGAGCCACTGTTAAATGCTAGATTGCCTAAACATTACACTTCAAAGATGTAGTAAATGCGAAGGTTAATTTAATAAACTGGAGTCCAAAGGCTGCACTTATATTTCAAAACATCGTATTAATGGAGCCGTAATGACAAAGGGAACCCCTAGAACACTTATTAGAATGTCCAAATGCAGAAGCACAGAAACACAAGACAGATCATTTAAGTCTATGGGAGCCCTTGTCTAGTGGCCGACAGCAATATTACACAGTTAGCGTCCACCTGCTATTCTTACCCCTTGAATGTGGAGATAATAAGAGGAGCTCATCAAAACACACATTCACACACACACTTACTGTTCAGTCTCTTCCCCCTGGTGGGAATGCAGTTTACCTCTTCAACCCTCATTACCATACCAATAGCGGGCAGACAGCTGAAGCTAGTTTGTCAAAGGTATTTTAATTACCAATTAGAAAGTTGGCTGCCTGTGCATTAACTACTTGAGTAGGTTTTTCCTTCTCCTTCTTGTTCTCACTGACTACATACACAAATGTAGATGTGTAGCTCAGGGCACAAGATCCCCTGGTGCCATAGCCTCGATAAACAATGTCCCATTCAGCTCCATATGAATAATTAAGGTTGAGTGTTGAAAAAAGGGGTGAGTTGTTTATTCACACATAACCTTGTCGATGGCTGTATACCAGTGATGCAGAGATGCCAGAGGAACTCATGACCTGTCGTGACATTATCTAAATGGCACACTTACAAATAATATACACACAAAATCGGTATTTATACACAGTGACACACTAAATAGCATTCATAAATGATAGACGAAGTGGATAAATACTGTGGTAAATATCAAATATTGATGTGGATTTGAAAGAGGAAGAATACAATATCCTTATTTAGAGTGATGCAGTATGTGTGCCTGCTCCTGACTATTCAAAAAAGTATGGATTTTTTTTTTTTTTTCCCATAGAGATAGTTCAAAGGTGAATTTGGCCCGGTGAAAAAGACATTAACGCATTTGATAAATTATTTCCTTCAGTATGAGATCATAAAAAAGCTTTACTGTAAATTGCAGTGATAAAACCTGAAGCTTCGCAGCTCCAGATGTCAACGTGACGGGTTCCATAATGTCTAAGTGTGAGTATTAATTTGCATCTGCTCTGTTGGCCTTTTCTGGTGCCTTTTAAATATATAATGAGAAATATATCTTTGCCTCTTTGTTCTTTTCTTCCTCATGTACTCTGACTTCATTTGTCTGCATCACTTATCCCAACAGTTACAAATCCACAGGTTTGAGCTTGAGGTGTTTCACCTCACGTACTGCAAGACTCAAGTGAAAATGCTTTAGGGATACTAGCCCTGCACACTGCATGACTTAACAGAGTGTTTTAGTGGTAGATCTCATGCAATTTTATTTATTTGCTTTGGTGTATTTTTTAGTCATGTAATCACTTAGTTTTGTCTCTTTTATGTTATTGTATTAGCGTTTCTTACTAGCAGCTGCAAGGTTTGACATAAAATGAAGTAATAAAGATAGATGTGACTGCACAGCAGGAGCTGGTAAGTCAAAGCTTGCAGTCAGGGTATATGGCATTGCAGACACAGAGAACTAGACAGCTGAACTGCAGGGTAACTCTGTGAGACACATTCAGATTCTCTGATGGATCACTGTTGAAGCAATAATAACTCAACTAAAAACCATTAAACATAAGGAGACATCTTGTCATCACTGTAGAATCAGGTCCACGGACGCTAACAAACACACCTAAGAAGTAGAAGCAGGGGAAGCAGCAAAGATAATCTATGTCTTCAATTAATTATTCATATAATTATTCCTTTTTTAAAAATGCATGTGTCAAAATTCCTAATCAGCAGCAGACGTGGGTAGTTTTGTGAAAACCCCCCCCCAAAAAAACACAAATGAGGCAGAACTCATAAATGTGGCAGTGTCAAGGATAAAAATCCTTTAAGAAATATCAAATGAATCACATGCTCATTGGCCCAGCTTTTAATGGAATTAAAAGGAATCTGTTGACAAGTTGTTGAGATCTCAAGCCAACATAAAGATATAAAAACAACGACAACATATTCTCCTGGCAGAGGTAAGACTAAAATTTTTTTTCAACACAACTAATGGTTTACAGTGTTTCTGTAACATACAAATCTGCACGAATTGGAGTGTCATGGTCAGCCCAAGATGTGGCTGAGCCACACCCTCTCCCTCAGGGGACTGGCAATTAACTTGGATCTGCAACACCTAGCAGTGCTGCTCGGCTGTGGCTGATTGCACTGCTGTTAAAGAAGCAGATTGCCCAGCCAGCAGCGTGGCCTCATAATTGTCTTCACCCTTTCTCAACCCGCAATAATCTGGACATTCTCCCTATCATGGACCCTGGTTTCTTGTTTTCACCTGTTGTGTGTTCAAGGTTCTGATTTGTGCTTTTATTGTTTAAGTTCTTTGGTGTCCAGGCTTTGGTTTCTTGTTGTCAGTTTGCCTTGTTCTTGGAGCCCGGTTGTGTGTTCTGGCTTTTATTTGTTGATTCTTTGTTTAGTTTAGTTCGTGTGCTTGTTTAGTTATTAAATGTCCTATGTTCACCTTCAATCTCAATCTCAATGAGTTTCTCATCTTTTTTCCAACTCTGACAAGAGGTGCGTATTTAGGGCTGTTTGAACAGTAGTATTGTACCAATCTAGGCTAATATAGTTGAACCTGTTATTACAAGAACCCTACCTTCTTTATATTTCCATTAGTCCTTTTGATTTCCATGTACAATCACAGGGATCTGAGATTCGAACTGGACCATTTTTACAATGCAGGTTTAGAGTTGGGTCTAGTAAACTCTTGCTCTAAACATTACAAACATTGCATCATCTGTCCAATCTCCACATGTCCACAAAATCTGATATATGCAGCAGGCGAGCATGACATGTCAGTATTTCAACCTTTACCCAAAAAGTTTTATCTTAATTTGTGAGGGTAGATTTACCTTCCAGGTTACTATTAAATTGAGTGTAGCATACACTAGATTATAACATATACTAATTTAGCTTAACCTTAAGAAAGACTTGGAAAAAGCATTTGATCTCATTGATTCCAATTTTCTTTTTGTATTTTTTTCATTGGAGCCACTCCTTAATTCCTGGTCTGATGAATTCAGTAAAACAAAAATAAATGGATGACTCAAAGAATATAGTTTGTTTCCAAAAAATTTGATATGGTATTTATTTAGCTATGTTCAGAATGCCCAAAGTGTAAAACCACATGGCTATTACATAGAGGTGACAGTAGAACCAAGCCTGAACCATGACCTACAGCTGGATGTGAGAGGTAGGTGTGTTTAATATTTCTCAGAATCACATCTGTGGAACACAGACAGAAGTGGGTGTAGATACTGTGACGTAAACCTTTGCTTTTATTTAATTTTTGTAGACTGCCTCAAGCGATGATGGATGAGATCATTCTAAATACTAACCTATTGACAGTGGAGGCTGATGCTAAGTGAGGCTGGAGAATATGAACGAAGCAGGCATCTATTAGTGTGCTTCTTATTTAAATGCCACTGGATATATATTTCCCGATGTCCTTGATGAAGGCCACAAAATTGAATGTGCTACACTTAATTCATATTGAAATAAACTTCTATGTGACAATTGTTGGTGGAGTTTCTCTTCGTCTTTCACACACCTTTGAAGAAGTAGGAGAGGTTGAGCCAGAACGTTCTGCTTACATTTATTGAATACGTAATGTGTAACTCAGCTGATAGTGTTTCTGCAATATGTCATGTGCTTACATTTTAGTATAATTCATCAGAACCAAAAGCCAACCCTGCAATTGAAGCACATAACCACAGCACAACTGCTAAAACATGGCCTTACATCCAGTACCTATGCAGGTCATTACCAAGTGTCATCAGCCTCAACCACGAGAGAGAGAATCAGAACAGTTGTTACTGAAGGGAGTCATATTTTAAATTGCATTCTCTGATCACATGCTAAAGTTTCCGTATCCACATACGGACTCATCTGGTGATACCCCATGATCGGAAAATCAGCATATTCACTTACTGTGTGAGGATGAGTCCTTTCGGCTTTGTCCCTTTCGGGGTGGCCACAGCAAATCTAATTCGCATATTTGATTTGGCAGGAGTTTTTTTACATCTAATACCCTTCCTGACACAACCCACTGGATGCTCGTTCCAGGAACCGAACCCCAATGCACCAGCCCGATACTGTACCAACTGAGGTATCTGAGCAGGGAACATATTCACATTTATATTAGCAAAATACAGTTATGTTTTCAATAAATATTTACAAAGGAGTGAACATAATGTATTTTAAAACTTAAAAAAAATATTAATGAGTCCTGAATAGACTTTATTATTATTATTTTTTAGGGGCTTACAGAAGTTTGTCAGATTCAACATTCAATTTGTTTTTATTAATTATGGGGAGATAACTAAAGTTTTCCCAGAACTTTTTAAGTTGATGGACGATGCAGATGTACATTTCAGCTGCAGTTTATTTTCTGTATTTAATACCTTTTTAATATGATATTCTAAAAGCCTTTCTTTTCTAAGCAATTTGAAGTGTGAGTGGCATTCATTATGGGCCAGACACACAGCATATTGGCATTGTAAAAGAGGAGACTTTATCAAACATCTGCAAGGAAGTTATTTTTACTGTCTTGTTAACGTACTTATGAACTATGGTTGTGATTGATGATATCGACAAAAATGTCTGTGTATTATATTTAACAAACAGTTTCTGAAGGTCTGAAAGTCTGTCAATCAAAAAAGCAAGCAACAAAGTAAAAGTTAGCTATAACATCTCATCAACGACAAAAATAACTTACACATGGACTGGTAGATCACTTTTTAGACCGCCTAAATCAAATGAATGAGATGAGAAGAATGACTTCTTGACAAACCTTATTTACTCAGTATTTTCAGAGAGAAGTTCAGTGTACACTTCTGAGCAAACTCTTAAGACCAGGAAAGAAATGATGATGATTAACATGTCTCAATAGTGCGTTTTTCTTCTTATCTTCGAGGCCCTCACACTGTCATGACCCCCTGGTGGCAAAGATAAAAAAATAAAATAAAAAATGGTTTCTGTCCTTTTTGGCAGTATTATTGAGCTGCATAAGCCAAACATCTTACTGCGTGCCACCACTGCCGACTTCAGACAAATCATCATTTAAAATTCCTAAGATATCTTGAGGGTTATGGGACAATAAAAGTCAAGTGACTTTAAAAAATGTAAGTCTGCTCAGAGCTGGATTATCCAATATACTGTCTGTTAAAGACTCAGAACGATCCTCACCCCACTTTAAGAGCCTTACTGATATTGACTGAATCCCGCTCCCATGACAAGAAGCACTGAACCTGGGCCGTAAAAGTGGAATAAAGTTTTAATCATTTAGTAAGACAAGATATGGTTAAATGATGACTTTTATGCTGCAGGGTCGAGGAGGCTCCTTCATGATATGGGATGCTTTGTCCTTCATTGGAAAACTTGAGCTGCATGTTGTGTAGGAGCATTGGTTAACTTCAGGGAAGCACAATAGAACTTGGCTCCGCCTCCTTAGAACCATAACAAACCTAGTGGATCTCAGCTCTCTTTTGCTCCATCTAAAACCACCCTCTACTATTTCTGTCATTCAGTGTCATCTCCTGATAAATGAAATAATCTATGAAGTTGAAGGTGAATAAGATGACTCCCAAGACACACCCGTCAAGACTACATGGCACTGTCAGACGTCAGGTCATTATCACAGTTCTGCTCATTCTGTGGCTTGGACCTTGCCCCTTCCCTTCAGAGATGACCCAACTGTACCCGTTTCATGCTGCCCGGCTGCTTCTCATTGGTAATTACACCCTCTAGGAAGAGCCAGTGTGGAAACTGCACAGTGTGGGCTCATATGTTGACATTCTGTTGCTGCAGCCATTTTCACTCTGCCATAATCTGGACTTGTGTTTCTGCCATGTGGACTCTTTATTGGACTCTGGCTCACCCATCTGTCAGGATTTTGTTTTGTTGGTTGTATCTTGTGTGCCTTCTTTCTCATGTCCTGGGACTCAGTTTGATTCATGTCTATTGTATTTTGTTAATACATGTTCTGTGTTCCCCTTCAATACCATGCGCTGGACCTTCATCAATCCATACTCGTTACAGTCATAAATCATTCTATAATTTATATTTAATATATATTTATATACATTTATAATACATTAATAAATTAAAATAATAAAATTAAATTAATACATAATAAATTTAGTTTTTTAGATTTTATATTTAATTGTATATTTCAGTACATTGGATATGCCTTTAATCGTCCCACTAGGGGAAATTCCAGATACAGCAGCAGAATACAAAGAGTAGAAAAAAACAGAGTAGAACAGATATACAACAACATAATTATTGTACAACATAGACAGTATACATGATTTAAGTCCCAGAGATGATAACGAGGGGCTGTGAATGCGTCATCCGGAGCTGAGAGATGGAGGTGAATGTCCTTACAGGCCACCGTTTAGCATAGCGCTTCAGCTGCTAACCGCTAACAGTTCAAACGTTCATAACCGCACAAACAGATCACAACACGTAACTCATTCACACGCATCTCCAGTCCCCCCCACCCCCTCCTCCTTCTTTGGTCCGCTCTCACCAGTGAAAAATCAACCAAATAACGAAAGCGTTCGATAGAGTCTTGAGTCAGGAGTCATTCACAGCCGGGGCTGTTCAGCTAGTACACCCGCCGCAGATTCGATCCACAGTACCCGTTAGGTCTCCATCAAGTTGGTAGAGCAACCGTTACACACCCGAACCGATGGAAACCCTGTTTGTACTGTCTCCTCCACATCCAGCTACACGATGCCAGCCCTGCAATCCGTTACACCGATGTCGTAGTCATGCGGGTCTCTCCGATGTACACTGCTGTTGCTCATCAATTGTAGACAGACTGGCTCATGATCCCACGTTGGTGTTGAGGTCCGGGGTCCGTGGGAGCAAACAAGCTACTACCCTCACAAAAACTTCAAAAATGACAAATGTCCATGTTGTACAAGAGTCCAGCAGAAAAACTTAAAGTAGAAAAAAGTTAGGAGCTGCTGTACAATGCTGCCAACAACGGCACCATGACGAAGATGGGGTGCATCAACATCAATATACCACTTATCTAAACCATGAACTTTTCTAAACAGATACAACCCACAGCAGGGATACTCACACTTTTCCAGTTGTTGCAACTGGCTGCAATTGTTGTGACCAAGATAAAAACACATCATAAAAACATACTGTATAGATACAGTGGGAGACAAGGACTCATGTTCCATTCCAGATTGACAGCCAAACCTATTGGCCCAGGTTAATTGCAGTTCATTTTTACACAGAGAGGACTAATGTGTTGCTTAGCATCTTCCATCAGATCAACTGCTCATTTGCTAAATACCTGACGTTAACTCGACATGGACCAACTGCCTGAAATTAGTAGTTTTTTTAGATTAAAAAAGATTGGTCTTAGACTTGTAATGAACATACAGAATATAATTTTCAATTATTTGTCCACTCTATCTTGCTTCGGTTTCTTCTTGTATTGGTTAGGATTCAACATAACAGAACATGAACTCTTGTATTTTTAGGAGTGTATTGAAAATGTCAGAAACACCCACACACACACACAATGAAAAATTCCAATACTCTCACAAAGTAAGGAAAATATGTGGTAATAAAGTCTTTACTCGGTTCACTTAAAGTTATTTTGTGCACAGTTTTAAACCTTTTTTTAATGTCCATCAGTAGTTGACCTTCAGTTGCTTTGTTTGTTTTTAGTCTGTCTGGAGCTCAAGAACAAAAAACAACCCGAATATCAGGTGGAAAAAAGCACATATATATATATATATAGATATATATATAAAAGTGGCTCTCAAGTGGATTCTCTGTCGGTTCCTACCGCTCTTCTGAAACGACAAACCTCAACATGTTGAAGTCCCAACATGCAGAAAGCATCCGGTGGCAGTGATGAAGTCCTGGACGACCAATGAAGCAGTTCTTCATATGGCACCGACAGGATTGTCCCTCCAAACAAAAACCACTCAGAATAGTTCTCAAAATTGAGGATAATTCTCTTGCCGGAACCTCTCCTACAACTGGCTGCAATGCCGCCGAAGCCTGCACCTTTCCCGCAGTTGACTTCTACAAGCAGCTGTCTCACGATACAGAGTTTATTTTTCACACTGCAGAACAATGTGCTCATCGCAGCATGGCGTTTCTTTTTTTCCCCTCGCTGTTTTTTTTTCTCTTGTCTCTTACACGCACCGAGAGCTGCAGGTGGTGCGTTCAGGTAAACTCCGGATTTGAATTGATAGGCTTAACCACTATGTATTCAATGACCCTGATATTTTGTAAGTGTCAGAAATCAAATCAGGGTTACACATTAAACAAAAATACACCACACATGAGGCGACCAGTACACATGTCTGAAAAGGAGTGAGAAGAAGCAGAGTTTATTTAATCTCACCCCCTTTCCCATTTGAGGCTCACATCAAACATTTTCCTTAAACAAATGAATACAATTAATGTACAGCAAACCAAAAGAAAACATTTTCGCTTTAGTGAATTTCATTGAGTTCATAGTTCATCAATGTACATTCTTTAAATTTATTTTTAAATGTCATCATAGATGAGCATTGCTTCAGGTCTAGACTCAAGTCGTTCCAAAGTTTAACACCTGAAACGGAGACAGTAAAGCTTTTCATCGTTGTCCTGTGCTTGGGTACAATCAGTTTGTCATCATTTTAGATCACCATGTAAGCTCTTTGTCGGCACCTCCAGATGTCACCACTGTGCAGCAGCTTTTTTCTGTCAATAGGCTAACGTTACCTCAAGCCGCTAAAGGGGAGAGCTAACAATGTAAGTGTAATGATGCAACGCTGTAGAAGTCCTGTTGAAGCTATGGTAGATATACTGTGTTTACCACAGGATTATACCACAGCACATATCAGTCTGTACATTCCCATCTATTTAACTACAAGGCCGTCAACCTTATTTGACCTGGACTGAAAAGGTCAATGGGGTAGGCAGATGTTACATGATAATGGTTGATGTGTGTTTGGGGATAATGCGGGCCGGGATTAGACTATTCCTACTCCTAAACCCATCCCCACTCCTACCCCCCAACCTCCAACTATTCCCATTTCTTCCTTTACGGCCCCAGGTCACATCAGTTGCAATTAATCCATTCTTCATCCCCTGCTTTTACACAAGTGTGTGTTTGTGTGCAAATCCAAGATAGTGGAGTACTTAACACTGATCTCAATCTCAGACAACGGGGGGGAGGGGTAAGGGCATAACCCCCTCTATAAAAGTGTGCACACAGCCACGCACATTCATATATCTAAAAGAAAATCCATCAGGGACAAGATGTCAGAATGCTTCATTCGTGCCAAGATCGCATTGGACGTTCAAATCATTTCCGACTATCACAGTGCTTGTTAAAAAAAATAAAAATAAAAAAAATCACAAAACCAATAACTCCCCTGAGGTTCATGACACACTCTTAGTCGTCGTATACTTCTGCTAAATTTGACATCCATGTGGCTTGCAATCAATTATGCTCGAAAGTGGCTGGGTCTCAAGCCCCCCACCTTTCCTCCAGTCTCATGTCTGCATTCGTTTTAGTTTCTTGGCCCCTATCAGAAGACGACATTCCCACAGCCCCTTTCAGATCTGTTTGCAATAGCTTCAGAAGAAGGGAGCAAAAATTGGAGGGATGAGAAACCCAAGAGTCTGATGAACCTCACAGTGAAAACTAAAGGAATCTGGCGACACACTTCTGTATCTCAGCCTCCTGGATGTCCTATATAATAAGTGTTTTAATGAGTGCCCAGCCTGTTTTTAGCTATGTTTGTTAATTAATCAGTATACATGCCATGCCAGCAGATGGCAGTAAGGATAAAGTGCCTCTGGGGAAGGATATAACAGGGTAATAGGAAAGGGAGGAGGAAAGAAGGTCAAAACACTACCCATATTGCAGACAAGTGACCTCAGTCACAATATGGCAGTCAGGGTGCTATAGAACATGCTGCTTAACACGTGGTGATGAAAGGTTAAGATCTGCATGTTTGTGCTTGTGTAATACAGACTTCAGCATGTGCTGCTACATGTACGTAGACACGGGCCATGAATACACACTTACATGAAGCTTTCACTGATAGCACACAAGTACTGTACAGGGAACTTTTCTCCGACTGTTTCACCAGTGGGACCCTTTTCTGTAGTGTTTCCAGGGCAAGTTTAAGGGGAGGGGAGAAGGGAGGTGGCTGAGGGATGTTATTGCTGCTGTGGGCCTTACTCATGCAGATGGACAGGGCCCTGCACATATGCTTACATAACATTATACATCTCTCTCCAGTTCTCTGTGCAAGAGCCCCGCCCCAGTACACAGGGGCCCGAGCGGAATATCAATGTTCCCAATTCAATTTGTAGGAGCCAAAGTTACTTTCTGGACGAGCAGTGTCGACACTTCTGTGTAATGGATGATGAGCATGGAGGGATTATGTGTTGTTGACCTAATAACAAGGTGAGAGTAGAATATATAAACTGAGTAGAACTAGTATTGCATATCATTAGTACATTTTCCTCTTTATCTAAATTTGTAGGTGGGAAAGAACTGAACTGTCACCTCTAAAGTTTCTATTTATCTGTTGATTGTCTCTTAGTGGACATTTTTGAGCTTTCTGCAGATCTCACTGGAATAGTAATGTGCCTCACAAAAGTTCAGTGGAAGTGAAATTTCCAATAGAATCCAGTCAGATTGTGTAAATTGTCGAAATAAAGCTTCATATCACTGTCTCAGGTTTTGGTTTGGGTTAAACCATTTTATACCCACATATATCTGAAATGACCTGAGCAAATGCAACTGAAGCCAGGCTCATGTTAGGAGAATGGTTATCCTACTATTGTGTGTGTGTTTGTGGGGGAGGGGGGGTAAATTACTTCTGCAGAAACCCAACAAAATCCTCCATGAGAAGACACTTTGTAACAGTGGAGAGGATAAACTTCCTTTTAACAGACAAAAACTTGGAGCAGACCCCAACTCCTAGGGCAGTGGTTTTCAAAGTGGGGGCTGCGACCCACCGGGGGGCTGCCAGGGGGCACTAGGGGGGCCTCAGAAAACTGGAGGGAAGGAAAAAATATAGTATTACACAATATATTTGTTAGCTATTTTCTGTGC
>JAPTHA010000001.1:25956761-25969933 GCA_029814585.1 Gymnapogon annona
TTTTATTTTTCATTAGACAACATTACATTACATCACACAACAGTCACATTTGTTCACCACCAGGCCACGCCCCCCCCCCACCCACCCTATAGGCTGTCTTTTTAATATGACAACCAGAGACATGGACATGACCTCTGCTTGTCGTCTTAGGCTCATTTATGGCCATTTGTTCCTTCTGATGGCTGCCTCTGTCAATTAAAACAATGGAATGGAGATGAGGGATCATGGTCAAATCAACGATTTAACTGAAGCTGATTGAGGTTTCTTCTATTAAACATATTTTGTTAGATTTTTTTTTGCCTCAAGTCTGACCGCAGTGGTTGGATGCACGATGACAACAGCAGGCGGGAGGAATATCATAGAAAGTCGTTAAATCTGCAGGGCAACAGCAGAACTTCAATCAAATCATGTATACAATAAAAAGAAGAAAAAAAACACAAACCTTGGTTCAGACCTTGGCTCAGACTTTCAAGGGAGAAAACTTCCTTTGTGTTTGTACATGGCACAGTAGATGTAAGAACCTATGGAAATACGGTAGAAGCTTTTTTGCACCTCTTCTCAGCCCCCGACTACTCCAGTGCTTATATTGCCTTGGGGAGGGCGGAATGAGAGGAGATATGACATAGACAAAGAGTAAAGAACTCCAAACGGATTCCTGGCACAATGCAGTGTGTAAGAGCCTTGTAAGGACACTAAGGCTTACACGAGTACAAAATATTAGTCATAAATAAAGGTATTTGAGGATGCTGTTTTATTAGAAAAGTTGAATGCAACCAGAGCCTTTGTTAATGTTTGGCAAAACTTTAGCTACCCATACTGTACATGGTGTGATGTGTAAACAGCTTTTGTTTCACGCAGTGGATCCAGCATGCTAAACAGCCCTCCGTTAGTGTCTGACAACTTTCTAAATGAAGCTCATTATGTCCTCATTGATTTTTCATATTCCTTCTCACTGGTAAATACCCCCAAGGTGCTCCTCTTACACTCTATATTCCTGCTCACAGCTCCACCCTCTCTCTCAGTAATCCCCCCTCTCCATTTCTCTCTCTGGCACCTATACTACCTGTGTTATCCATCCATCCATCGCTTTTATCAGTCGCTCCCTGAGCAACAGCAAACACCAGAACACTTAAGGGAGCTGAACGGTTTCCAATTTGCAAAACAAATACCTCCGTTCATTCTCCCCCTGTCACACTGAGCCTCAGAGAGCATGGGTGGACATTACAGACAATTAGAATTTAATAAGCCCAATATGCTCACTGTACTAATGGGGAGGGAAAGGAAAGGAGCGAGGGGAGAGAACAAGAGATGTGCCCTCATCATCCCTCGCTTTCTCCCTTGATTGCTATCTCTCTTCTTATTGCTCTAAATCCTCATGGTTGTCCTGGCGGCTTGTTGTTATTTGAATAGTGTCAAGGCTTTCCAGGGTAATCTCAGTAACTGTACAGCCCTCTATGTCTGCTGCTGTAATTCCCTCTCACTGACATCATTTTCTCACCATTTTTCCATTCCTGTTCTTACTCAAACCTCCATTCCTCCTTTATAGTGTTCATATATCCTTTCCTCTTATTCTCTGCAACTTCTTTCCTCACTGTTTTCTCGCCCGTCTTATTCCCCCCAGTTTGTGGCTCGTCATTCTTCCAGATTTTTTTTTTGTTGTTGTTTTTGCGGTTTCATCCAATTTCATTTATTATTCCTCGGTCTTTGTTCTACTCTTGCATTTGATCTGTTTGTTTGTTTTTTCATATTCAATACTTTTTGGCCTATTCTTTCTGTCAGAAGCAAATGTTATGTCATGGTTAAGCCTGACTTATTACATAGGCATTAGCTACCACATGTCCATCAAAATATGTTTGATGGAATGTTCATGAAAGTTTTACTTAGGTCAGTTTCACAATGCAGTGTGTGTTTGTTTGTTTGTTTGTTTGTTTGATTTTCTTTTGTTTAAATATGCCACAAATTGAACTGGTCAGTCTTGAACTGGTGCAAAAAATAAGACAACATACAAAGCACACTTTTCAGCTGTACTTATTTTTCAGAGTAAATACTGAAGATAAGGCAGACACTAAAGAGTAATTTGTGCTAGTACAACATCTAGAATGACTTCAGTGAATTCTGATCTATTCAGTCTAAAGTTGTACTGCAAAACCATCAAAATCACAACTCGATTTAATTTACATAATAAAGAAGCCTCAAAAGCGGAACTATCAAATTCAGTGTGATTTGTATCGCTGTCATAAAAAGTAAATAAAAACAACTACCACTGAAAATTACTGTTTCATTTCTGATCAGACTTCTTTGCCGGAGTGCCTGTGCTTTAAGTCTTTGCAGGTTCCCCTGGGTGTGGGGGGGGCCCTCCAGCTGCTGTCGTCGTCATCATCAATGACTTGATCCCACCTTCCACCTGCCGTGGACCAGCACCTTTCAAGGCTAGGGGTCACCTTTTGTCATCAGCTGGACTCCTTCCCACCTCCTATCTTCCATCATCTCCTTGCATTTGTCTGTGTAACTGTAATGACCATCTTTTGTAATAGTCATCCATGTGTTGACCTACAGTATATCTCCCCCTACTCACCTCTCCCACTCATTCTGTCCCTCTCTTTCTCTTGCTTTTCCCTGTCACTTTAACCCAAATGGTCCAGGTCTAGACGACCATCCTCCAGCAGTCGAGGTCTGCTTGAGGTTTCTGCCTGTTAAAAGGAAGTTTTTCCTCAGTACTGTCACCATGTGTTTGCTCCTGGAGGATTCTGTTGGGTTGGCAACTAATCCAAGAGTCTGGTTAGATCAACTCTATGTGTGAAGCGCTGTGAGATGACTGTTGTGAGTTTGCCCTATATAAAAGAACTTTGATTTGACTTGATTCATTCCGTATATTCATTGTCAACTAACAAATATTAAATATCTGTTTGATTAAATCATAGGAATACAAATCAAACAAATATTAAACATTGCCACATGCTAATAAGAGAAAATGACCAGAAATTCTAACTAAAATTGTACTGATCATTAAATCAAATGATAAAGGGTGGCATTTGATATGTGAGGATCAACATCATTTTGCCATCATAACATTCTGCAAAATCTCATTTTTCTGGCCACTTTTCTTCACCACAACTCAAGGATAGAAAGAATGTTGTGACCTCATTTCACATCTGGATGCTGAATTTGTGACATGTCCTATTGATGATCGGTGCCCACCGTGACACCATGGTGATAGAGAGCACATTCTGTGCTACTGGATTCAGGATGGATGTGAAGAATGTGTTTCAGAATTTACAGCTTCTTTTTAGCTATGTGTAAACAGTAAGTTGGCTGGTGGAGGCGCACAATTCTAAGGTGGTAATAGCTGATTCGTTCATTCTCCCTCCAAGCGCAAAGCACTATATCTCTGCTCAATCTTTCTTTTGAGTCTCACTTCTGTTTCACATGTGTTGTTAGGCTCTATGAAATGAGGTGACACAAATGGCACTTTATATGGCTGTGCAGCACAGTCAGGCCGAACACAGCAGGCAATCATAAAAGCCATTGTCTGCTGCGCATGACACTTTTAATGTGTTCCATTTGATTTAATGCAAACGATAGGTGAAGAAAAAGAGGAGATGAAGCCTCAGAGGTGAGAAACAGAGGCAAGCTAGTGGTAAGGATAGAGGCAAAGCAGATAAAGAGACAGTATAGGTGAGGAGAGGGAAGGGAAAGAGGAAAAGAAGGAAAAGCAGAGGTGAGAGAGCTTCTAGGCCACATCTCCAATCCTCATTTCTGGGTTGGAGACCCAGAAAGGAAGATATCTAATTTCTAGGAAAGAAATACTATTTAGTGTGAGAATGGAAATGGAATGCATGCAGGGGAGGAAGCTGAGGTGGGAAGTGATGAACAGATGGGGAGAGTGAAATGTTAAAAAATAAATGCAAAATCCAATGCACAAAGTGATTACATTGTCAGAGGGTGGCAGAGGTGGGAGGATTCTCTTTTTTGTGCTTGTAAAACCATTTAAAAGTACAGGTGTAGTCACATCAAGATGGAGGCTTTCTAGGTATTACCTACATTGGTACCCCCACCCCACCTTGATCTCAGTCTGGGGGAGCTATATGACAGGGGTAATTGCATAAATCTGATATTAGTATACAATATTGGACGCATGATTCAAATGTGAGCCACCTTTATTTTTCAAAGTCAATTTCTGTCAGCGTGATTGGAGGGGTGAGAGGAGCTGAAGTTAGCAGTAGATTGCAATACCTGAGCAGGTCAATTACACTCACTTGGATGAATGGGGCAAGACTGATGAGTTCATCTCAACATACTGCACATAAGCGTCAGTGTAAAAATAATAAACGAGCCTCTGTGGTCAGTGTGGAGTCTGAAATGTCTACATCTCAGTTTTACAACAGGTTTAAATAGTCAGGCATCGTAAGAAATGATCTCACAACATTTCTGTGGATATTCACTGACAGACAATTCTAGTGTCTTTTATCCTTTTATCAATTACCACAGAAGTGATAGCATTTATAAGAATACATTTTTCAAGGACTACAGATAGACTGATTAACTGTTCACATCAATAGAAGTTAGCAGCAATAAAGGTCGATGGTTGTCAGCCTTCACTCTCAATATAAAGGAAAATAAAAATAAATAATTAAACACAATGAAAGAATAAAATACTTGCTTTGGTTTGAGGTTCATTCACACCATGATTTATATTTATTTCTATTGAATGATATGAAAACATTATTGGCAGCAGTAAAGTGATTAAGTCAATGACATTACGTATATTGGTCATATAAAAGTAATTTCATATTAGTTGAAATATATTTTCCCTGCGATGAACTGGCGACTGCTCCAGGGTCCCCCCAGTGCCTTCGCCCTTGAGTAGCTGGGATAGGCTCCAGTGACCCCCCCCACAACCCTGCAAAGGATTCAGCGGGTTGGAAGATGAATGAAATATTTTGTTTTTCCACTGCTTTATTCCAACATATCATTGTACTTTTTATTCCATAATACAGTAATTACACCTGACATTAATCTGGTATTATTCTTCTGTCATTGCAAAGCCTCACTGATACAACCTGTATTAAAAAGGATTCCGAAAACCACAGCGGATCATTAACATTTGCCTGACATGGTCTTATTTCTCGTTCTCACCTCACAAAGAACCAGAAATTCAATACTTGAGCGTTAGGATACATTCTACAGAGATGTGTCCTGTAATGCTTTTTGTGAAATAACTGTACGCTAGCAGTTGATCTAAATTGGCTGGCGTGACCACAGTGATCAGTGCTTTTGGCCTAATCCCTGTCTCTCAGCCTAATAGCTATATACACCCTAAGAGCAGTCCTGTGATTGTCAATGAGCACTTCAGCTTCTAAGCACCACAAGATAATTAACTTGCATCCCCTGACTGTTAGATTTGGCAAGACCTCCCCAGTTCGTTTCTCAGAATTTCAGTTTTCTTTTTTCAATGTGTGGAGAGGGCTTTCGGAGACTTTTCACATGTTCTCTTAATGTAGCATGTTGAAATAAACTGTTTACTTCCATTTATTTCCAAGATTCAACATTCACATGACAGTTCTGATATGGGTGTTCATGTATGCTTAATAAGACGTGTTTGATTCTTACACCCAAGGGTGCTTCAGGAAAAAATAATGCTACATTTATAGGTAACCAAGTTTTTTTTTTTTTTTAAATCAATTTCCCATCCCCTTTTAAAAAAAAACTAAAATTGAAATACCCATACCATAAAATATTATGCAGCATTAGTATCTTTACAAATCATTGTTACTTATGTGTTATGTGCCAGTATTGTGTCAATTCAAGTAATAGTACATTATTAATATTAGTATTGTGATAGAAAATGTATCACTTTGTAATAAAGATGTGTTACAGGTAGAATATAAATGTGGAAGGCAAAATTTACAAAAATTTACAAAAAACTGAGGGACGTAGCCAGGGGCCATATTGTAACATTGATAAAGGGGTCAGAGAATCTACAACAACAGGTTTTGTGGGGTGTTCCTGATCCGCACAGATTGGTACCAACCAATAATAGACTATGGGAGGACATCTTAATCTCTGGCTAAGTGAGAATCTGTGGGAGGTGACGGACAGATAAATCGGACTCATGGAGGCTCACCATGACTACAGGGATCTGCTACACATGTCTTGGTCACCGTATCACACTACACCTCCAGAGGTCTGGTGGAGTCTGGGCCACAGGTCAGAGCTGTTTTTTTGTTGAAGAAATTAAGACCAATATTAAACAGATGGTGATAATGCTATGCTCTTATACATGTTATCTCAGTTGCAGTTGTTCCTTTTTTTTTGGACCACTTTGGGAATGTCCAGCCAGAACTGCAGATGCTCGGACCCACTGCACTGATACATACTCTTGCACCTTTTCTTTTTCCCCCACAGCCTCTGATTGGGTCCACTGTAATGATCCACCACAAAATTCTAACCCCTAATAGGATCAGTAAATTATTTATCGGAATTAATATTATAATACTTAGACAACCCCATACATCAGACAGTCTATGCAACTGCTTTGTCCCTGTTTAAATAATTGTTGTTGTTAAAATTACATTTAACTCAAACAGTGAATGATTAGCAATGGTGGCGTGCTCGATTGTGTTTTACCTGCAGTAAATCATAGTAACCAGGGGCATGTTACAGAGAGACACTACAGAATTAGTCAGGAAAACAGCAGTGTCAGAATTAAGAACACTGAGTACAATTACATTGACAATCATATGTTTAGTTAATCCTTTTGTAGGCTATAGTGTGGCTGTGCTGATGGTCGATTTACAACAGTCGATACTTTGTGTTTTGCTTTGTCCATGTCCTAAATGTGGATACGTTTAGTGACTAATCCAGACAGCACTGCTAAAACAGATGACGATGAAAACAACGATGGAAGAACCACCTCATAAAACCCACAGGGCATCCCTGAAGATTCAGGCAGGCAGAGACACGCACCCTCCGAGAATAACTTCACTCACCAACTTCAACCATTTTCACTGCTCTTTATCTTCACAGGAAAATGAACTGGATGTTTTTTTTTTTTGTTTTTTTTTTCCCCTTCACCTCACCTTGCATACATTTAGAAAGTAAGCCCAAGTAATTTGGTGTCACAAGAATACTTGGTGGACACTGAGAAGTAGCTGAATGATTAAGGCTGTGGTGAACTAACTGCTCTGCATTCAAAGATCTCCTTAGATGCCGACGTAAGCTATTTTTTCCCCTCTCTCTCACCCTCTCATTTAATCACTGGATGTAAATCAAACAGAGAAAGAAAGCACTAATTTAAACCTGCTTGAAGAGTTTGGGTCCCTGTGGGGACTTAATAAGGTGGAGTGTCTTGCTGTGATGAGAGTGTAAAAGCGGATTAATCCCTTTTTTAAAAGATTGTGACATAAAAACCTAAACTTGGAGGCCGATGATTAATAGAGTAGGAAATAAAAGAGTGCTGTTTATTAGCAATGGATGTGCTGTGCAGGCATTAGCAGGGAGTTAGACCAGCATACATTGACTCACACATTATCGTACTTTTCATGCTCGAGGTGCAACCTTTGCCAGATGTTTGTCAACAAGCTCTACATCTCTGTCACTCTGCTCGTAATTACTGGACACCTGACTTCATTGATTCATAGAGATGGTAGTTTCTAATTATGCACGAGGGTACATTTTCCGCTACATTTCTGATTGGATTGAGTATGTTTGTCAAATCAGAAAGAGCTTGGAGGTTAATGTTCAGACAAATGAGGACAAGCTTTTCAAAGCCAATTGTTGAGTAAATTATTAGTATTCTAATAATGAAGTGCCAAGAGACCTGATGGATCAATATCTTCTCTCATACTTCTCCTTCCACTCTGAGCATTTGCTCATTGACTGATTTTAGTCAACCAGGGGTCCGTTCCAGAAAGGAGGTTTAACATACTCTTGAGTTTCTTTTTAATCTCTGGGTTGACTTACTCTAGGTTCAGTAACTGAGTATCCAGAAAGCCTGCTTAGAATGAGTTCAGTCAACTCTGAGTATGTTCACCCGGAGGTAGGCACGTGTATGAGCCATATAACAAGTGCTCATGAGTAGAGCCCTGATACATGGATTCACCATGGCAACTGACAACAACAAGCGGCCATTTCACTGGAGCGAAAGGTTCTAATTCAAACATACCTGGAATACGAAGCGATGTTCCCTCGGAGAGGACAACACTACTGGTACAACTGATACTACTACTACTACTACTACTACTACTACTACTGGTATTACTGAGGAGAGAGAAGCATCATGGAAGGAAGCTGAAGCCACAGTCAATGCGTAAGTTGATAAACACTCATCCTTTGATTTAATATTTTAATATATAATGAAAACTAGGATGCAGGTTACGTTATTGAAGTGAACAAAAATATTATTCTAGGAGTTGACTTTACGTAAATGTATTCCTGTTTGACACTGATTAATATACAACAGTACATCAGTGAGTATTTAACGCCCAATAAATGCAGTTTTAACATATTCATCCTCTCACCATATTCTGCCTGGTAGATGAATATTTCAGTTCCAGTTACTCAACAAAAAGAGGACAGAGGCCATAGAAAAGCCTTCTGTTGTACAAGTATACTCAACACTCAGATCTGTATGATAGTTGAACATATACTGAAGCTGACTCTTCTCCTTTATCACAGAATGATGAAGGTGATGAAGATGAGGGGACAGTCTGCTGTCTCAGATGGATTCACTGGATGACAAAAACTTTATTCATTTTATGTACCAATTCACATTTAATTATTTTATGGAAACTAGATTTTGATGAGTGTGGGAGAAGCGATGAGAATAAATAATTGTATAAATATCTTGGTCACTCTCATCCTTTTTAAGAGAACAGATGAACAACTGCAAGAGAAGGATCCATCAACTTCCACATGACAGCGGGTGGTTCAATCATCAAGTACAACTGTGGATTTGACATATTGTATATTATATATGTTATACTGTATGTCTGACCAACTATCAGTTCACAGGCTAAATAGGAGGCATTTCTCAAAAAATATACAAAAGACAAGTTGTATGAACAGATTACATAAACCGATCTATACTCAATCAGTGGAACAGCACTGACACGTGATAGGTGTTATAGTTGAGCAATATTATATATCCTAATTGTTGAATTTTTACAGTTAAGGATAAACAACAACAACAAAATGTCAATTGTTTGTCTTTATTTGACTGGTGATGATTGTGACAGCGGCTTCATCTGAAAAATAATTCCTGCAAATTAAATCTGATGCCCCTTCCATCCTGGACATCCACAGAATCAATAGATGGTCATCCTCAGGGTCCTTCATCTGTAGGCTTTCATGAGTATCTCTGCCTCCAGTAAGTGAAGTGGATACATTTGAGCGTGTTTATATCAGGAAGACAAAATTATTGTTGCACAAAACTTTCAGTTCATTACTACATGTGAATATATTGTTTAGCCTCCACTGGGTAAATGTGAAGACGGAGACACTGGATATATGTGGAGGCAAATACAGAGACACTGGATGTAAGTGGCTTAGGATTATATACTTAGACAGGACACTCGGTTTCTACATTTAGAACACTGATCATAAATGAGTTCTATAGTTCAGAGAATATCATTATTATTAACTGCTGTCTATTGTGACGTTAACTGTCCTTTTCATATTCAACATATTGGTGCTGATATGTGGACATTGATGCTGTGGATGGACGTCCTATGAACACAATATTCTTCATATGTACAGGAGCAGTAACAGAAGTATGTACCATCGACACACATTATGAAGAATAACTAAATGAATATAATCACTGATCAGAGTCTGAGTTTTCAGCAGAATGTCTTTAACATTCAGCTGGATTTTTAAAAAAAATATAATTTAGATTATATTAGAATACATATAACTATACTATTGTCTGATAAAAAAAATGAAATAGAATATTTAAAAATGAATCATAAGTGATGAGAAATGGCAAAAATAAAAAAGCTGACATGGAAGCAGATTGCGCAAGACAAATGATGAATTCTTTCAGCTTTTTCCCTTCCAGGGTCGCCACAGCGAATCCAATTCGCGTATTTGATTTGGCAGGACTTTTTACGTCGGATGCCCTTCCTGACACAACCCACTGGACGCTCGTACCGGGGGTGGAACCCGGGTCCCCTGTGCACCAGCCCAGTGCCTTACCAATTGATATACAGTATGTCTATATGGAAACAAAGTTTGAGCTATTTTACAGTTGTATTTGTCTAGATTGACAAATAAAACTGTAAAATAGCTCAAACTTTGTTTCTATAACTTGTTACAAACATTTACAGCTACATTTTTACTTAATAATAATATTAATAATAATAATCAATACTCTGTTTCACATCTAGGCATTTATTCAACATAATGACAATTACTGACAAGGTATTCCTGAAAAATACATGCAAAACAATCGATGAAAATATTTTTTTCACACTCCAATTACAAAAAAATAATAAAACAAAACACCCAAAGAAACAGAAATAATTCAAAGGAGCCTGTTATAAAGGTTGTCCATCTTCCAGAGTTTGAGTTACTCATTTTGTGACTGATGAAATGATGACTTCAGAGATGAAAGTGGGTCATAAATTGGCTGTGACTCATTTTTATTAGAAAAGTGGGATTGGGTTTTGTCAGGATTGCCCAGCCCCATTCTGATAGGACAATGACAAATCTTTATCATGGGGGGTCTTGCATTCAAAGACCGGCATTGTAGGAAAAGCAATTGCATTATGATGCTGATTATTAATCTACACTTTAATAATCATGGCATTTGAGAGAATGGTCAAAGGCAACACTTTTCTTCATTACACCATCCACCCTATGACAGGATCTGTGTGTGTGCACGGAGAATGTAAAAACGTACATTCTGCCTGTACACTTGTGGAGCTGAACTTAAGCCTTCTGGCCCTCGTACCCATTACCTTATGTAGAGAAAATCCACAGTGTGAGGCGAAAATAGAGCATGACGGAACCTCAGATGAACTTTGGAGTTCGTAGCGAAGTTTTGAAAGGTGGTTAAAATTTCAATGCAATACATACTCTGAAGTTTGCTGTTAGGGATTCTCTAGATTCACTTAAAAGAACATTTGTTCCCCTTCTTGGCTTTACAAAGTGTGATTGAAGTATTGTGCATATATATGAAGGATACGAAGGACACCTGAACATCCCTTGTGAATGACGCACTGTTCAAGGTCTCTATTGCAGCAGTAAACATTTTAAATTAATTAAAAAAAAAAAGGTCCTCGATATATGATATTTTGACTAACAAGAAAGATCTGCTGAATTTTCAGCATGAATAAGCATCAGTGTCTGATCAACAATCACCAAAATATGTGAATAGCTACATGAAACAATGATCTCATATGCATGAATTTACACCCCGGTTCCATCTTCAAAGCAAGAATATCAGCATTATTGAACTATTCACTACAATCAATGTTTACAAAGCCAGTGGAAGATGAAAGTGGCTTGTGTTCATGTGTGAGGGAGGAGCAAAGGTAGAGGTACCATGGCAATAATAAAAAAAAAAAAAAAAAAAAGTAGGAGGGAAAACAAACAAGCTTTTCTTGGAGAGAGAAAGAAAAAAAATCCAAAACAGACAAAAGAAACAGGAGAAAGAGGGAACAGACACTTTGAGTCTCTGCAGAAATGTTGAGATTTCACCGCCACCGCTGGCTCTAAACACTGCACTTGTAATCACTTTCAGCATATTAAATTTGGATTAACAACAATAGTGGAATTACAATACTAGCTGGTAAGGAAATTACTTTCACGTCGCTAATGAAATTCATGAAATAAGGTCTGCCACATTTCCCAGCTCAAGAGGACGTAGTCCTCCGATGAGCGCATCCAAGATGCACACATGTATGTATGTATGAACCCAAAGGGCTTGATTAGGAAGTAATAATGGGGGAGCCGCTGTGCCATTCATCATTGTATGAAAGGAGAGATGCTTCGCATTGTTTACCTGGAGTGTCTGATTAAATATGGAAATCCAGTAGTAGCTCTTCAGCTGAAAACAGTCTACATAGAGCACCTTGTTAATGCTGAGGTTACCCATGGTACAGCCAGCCACAAGGGAAGCAGTTATTTTAACTGGAGGGAAACATGTACTGTATAAAGTCAAGGGCTCTTAAGGCAACCACAGCAACAGAGGCAGAGGGGAGGGATAATGTGTGGTTATTAATAAACGCGTGAGTGTGTGTTCAGACGTTGTACGAAGAAAAAGTATCAAGGATTCAAATCATTTCAATACAAAGCATTCAGGCATAATCCACATTAAATCACATATATTCATACAAATGTAATAAAATTTAATTGAATGAGTCCACAGTGCTCTCTTACTCTCCCTCCTTCTCTGTGATGAGACCTCGCTTGGCTACCTCACACTGTTATGTGTTGAATTATTTCATGAATTGCCGCTTCCTCTACGGAGCAGAATGCTCTCCGTAATGTGGTGAAATGTTAGGACATCTCCTCCCTGTGCAGTTCTCTCTAACAGTCTCACTGAGACCAATGCAGGCTTTGCTCTGTGATTGAATATGACAGTATGTCTGCACATGTGCAGTCATGGAATATGCATGCACACATATTTAATCCGATTTTGTTTGTGTTACTAATGTTGACAAACGTGTTTTACATGTAAGAGCATGACGGTGTTTGTTGAAGTTGACCTTGTGTGTGTGTGTGTGTGTGTGTGTGTGTGAAGGGGGGTGTCAGATAGGAGCATGATGGCAATCCTTGCACAATTGCCAGCCAGCTCCAGTCATGGTCAGCTGAGAGGAACTCCCTGATGCTGGTACCCCAGCAGAGGAAGCCTAAATCAAACTGACACACTCCTGGCACACCCGGCACCACAGCCAAAACCTTCCTGACAGTATCAAATGCATCCTATTGGACATTCAACAGTAGTCTTCTCCCTCTGACCTCTCTATAGTGCAGTCTTTCTAAAGGTGGGAGGGGCAAAGAGATGGACAATATTGGAAAGAGAAACAAGTGATTTTGAAATGGGGTTGGCTCCAAAGTATGATTATTGCTTTCATACATTCATCTTTTGAAACATCTTCCAACATGGCTGCGCCGTGAGGCTGCGGCTCGTTGGGGCTCCTGGCGCCCTCGTAGGTTGCCAGAACAGC
>JAPTHA010000001.1:25977873-25989804 GCA_029814585.1 Gymnapogon annona
ACTATATATCAGTGTAAACAGTACTATAAACAGTGAAAATACTATATATCAGTGTAAACAGTACTATAAACAGTGAAGGTTCTAGACACAGAGAGCAGACTTCCAGCTTCTTTCTGTACACTAGCCCAACTGGGTGACTTTAATTTGCATTGAACGTGACCCGTGATGAAAATAATGGCAGGACAACATCAAACACACTACGCATCTCACTCACGGTACCAACACATAACACTTTTTCCTAATTGACTCGACAAACTGAACTATAAAACACAATTGAACTC
This sequence comes from Gymnapogon annona, assembly GCA_029814585.1. NCBI lineage: Eukaryota > Metazoa > Chordata > Actinopteri > Kurtiformes > Apogonidae > Gymnapogon > Gymnapogon annona. The sequence goes on from JAPTHA010000001.1 coordinate 25,978,155, forward strand.
AAACGATACCAGCACCGTTATCCTAAATTCAATCACAACAACAACAACAACAACATTTATCCCCCAAAAACCCTGAACCCCCATGATGCTTTGCAGCAACCAGTTCAGTCCCTGTGACCGGCTCTGCGATCGCTACAATACATTATATTACGGGACGCCAAATATGTAAGGGACCGGAGCTTGCATGCGTGCTAATGTACATCCTCCATTAATTGTCGCAGTCTCTTACTGTTTGATATATGCCAGACGCCTGATCTGAAAGCATTTCTCTCATCGTCCCCTCATGCTGTTTTGTTGAACGGAGTCCAGGGGAGACGGACTGTTTAGTCTCTGGACAGCTGATACAACATCCGCCTTGTATTTTGAACCATCCGTAATAATCGCACCACTTTGTTGTACAAGGGCTTTAAGTTGAATTGGGAGGGAATCAACCAAAAAAAAAAAAAAAAAAAAAAAAGCACAAGGTAGTCTGAGCACTGACTGAGTGCCTATCAGCACTGCCCACATCAGCCGTCACCCTTGCAGAAACAAGGCTTCTTGCCCGAGAAATGAAGTATGGATTTCTAATTTAGGGGGATGGTTAGAGATGTGGGTCAAAGTTGCATTTATTTCAAGGCACCTCAGTTTCTATCATACCTTCGATCACCCCTTTAGTTGAGAAATACATATTGGGCTGAGCTCATAATGAATCAGGGGCCACTGACGGTCAGCTAGACGGGAGGTTTGCATTATGCATTAACTTAATGCCATGAATGAGTAGCTGTGAAGATAATCACCATTTGATGATCGTCATTCCTTCTGGTCCCAATGTGCCCTCTCAGAATGGTTGTTACATAAACTGTACATATTCAGTCTTTTGTGGGACATGGGTAGTGGGAGGACAAGAGGGAGAATGAGAAAGGAAGAGAAAGACAGGCAGATATCTAAAAAGAGAAGAAAACCTGTCAATTACAGACAGCTAAGGTAGGAGATACGGGCAAAAAAAAAGTAATGACACTACTAAATTTCAGCAAGAGCCTGCTCTAATTATGGCGACAATGTACTACTTAGCTGTCAAATCGCACCACATCCACTTAAAAAAAAAATCACATTTCTAGTCTCACTTCATACATTGCAGCTACATTTTCAGCAGCCTTCCTCAACTGTCAGCCATTTTATCACTACGGCACAGTGCAGGCAGACATGTGTGATCTGCCTGAGAGGTGTTCTCACACCTGCCTGCTTTGGGAGAGGAGGTTAACCCCAAAGACCCTTCTTTACCATTTAGTACTAAATTCAGCTCTCTGACATGTGCGAATGTTTCCATCATCCTCTTAGCCATGGTGGAGTAGAGTATGACCCTCTAAAAAATGGTGAAGAACACTGGTTTCATATCGATTTGCGTGGCTCTTTCAAATATCGATGTTGAGAAGAAGTCTCTATTCAAACTCATCTTGAATCAGCACTTAAAGTTGTGTTGAAGAAACCAGGTCGTGTAACACCAGACACTTATAATGTAAAGGGAAAAACAAGAAATGGCTGAGTGACATAATCATGAAAAAAAAAGGTGGAACTGATTTCTCACAGCATTTGTTGATGCAGGGTTTGCGATGTGAATTGTTTTGTTAATTTGACCAAAAGGTTCCAATGTTCATTGTCATGTTCAGAAGGATCATCCACAGACCTTTTAGTTGCAAGCTAGCTTGTAAGCAAATGCTATTGTTATGAGCATTGATCCATGTGTTCTAGAATTTTGCCTTTACAAAACTTCACTATTTTTTCTTTTTTTTAATTTAGGGCAAATGGTTAGTGGAGTCTTGGTCACATCTTCCAATACAAACTAATAAATTAGCCAAATACTCACCTTAGCTCATGTTGTGAGTTTAGTTACCACCATTTTCTCATGAATGGTGCTCATGTAGATTAGATTAGATTAGATATACCTTTATTGTCCCACTCGGGTAAATTCCACTCTTTTGTATATGTCAACCGAGAGCAGCAGGAAACCATGTTGGGCCTCATCTACATGGATCATTAGCTTCATACAATTTTTTACCTTATGCCCAAAATGGCAGGGCCTTAAGTGAACAACTGTGAATCTCGTACACACATTTAACACATTCCTGAAACAGTCAATGCAGATACAGTTTCAGAGGTGGATCCCAATGGGCATGACACATGGGTTTCAAATGGTAAGCCCTCACAAAAAGCAAAGTGTGCAGTAACATATTGATGTTGTTCTTTTTATTTCAGTTGATTCAGCAATTATTTTGAGCTGTACGCACTTGGATTGTCTGGAAGGCTTGAACTCCACAAACATATTGGGAGATCGCGTAGTTTTACAGCAAAAGTCCATATTATACACAAGTCTTTTCAGGTCAAACTGAGCATGGCTACTCTCCACGAGACTCTGCAGCTTTGCCTGTGAAAAGGTCCGCTTCAGTTTTCTATCAAATATCAGTATATTGTCATCACCATATGTTTCAAATTATTGTGAGTGTGCTGTCAATCACAGCAATGTGAAAGTTCTCCATAGTGGGTATGATGTTCGTCCATCACCTTTAAGATCTTGTCCAAGATATCAGTGCATTTACTTGTCCCTCTTGTAACACTCTGAGAAAACTCCCAAGTTCTGACTAGACTAAACTGCTTGCACTTCTTTCATTCATTCTCAAAACTGACGCAAAATTCCAAAAAGGACATTGGTAATGTAAAAAAATGCCAGTATAGGAGAATTGTGATAAAGTACATATTGGAACAGCTCAACCAGTTCAACTGTTTGACACGGACATTGCAAACTAACCTGATATTAAGATTTCAGTTGCGGCCTTTTGCAATTATGCTACTGCAACTGCAGTTAGATTTACAGCTGTACAGCTCTATTTCTTCAAATGCTCATGTTGTTTTGTATTTTTCTTATTCCATTTACTCCTTCCGCCCATGGCTTGAGCTTTTCAATAATATACATTTTATGGTACTGTTTTTCCTCCTCCCCCTTTTACCCATAGAACCTTTATACCCATAAACCTAAAGGACGTAAATACAAGACGGAAGTCCTTTCCTGTCTGAGTGTTTGTCTCTGACTCAGACAAACACAAAACCACAAAGACAGACATTATCTTGAGTCGATGGATCATGTAAATGTTACTTTGCCTACATTATGAGAATATGGAAGATGTTTTTCTGCATGACTGAAGCGCTTATCAAGTAGAACTGTCTGTACCACCAACTCAATATATTTCATCTTCAGATACAGATATAGACTGTATGGGGGGGTGGGGGTGGGTAGGGGGTTAGACTTTTGTCAACTTTACTTGCTTTAAGGAGGCAAATGTGACCTAATGATGAACTAAAGGCCACTCTTAAATTGAATTTGTGACAGATTTGCAGCATTACCCCATATAGTGGCATTGGACGTCGTAATAACATTGTCTACTTCCCTAATTACCTACCCATACTTCCTAAAACAGTTGTCACCAACCTTTTTCAAGCCAAGATCACTTTTCATGTCAGACAAAAAGCAAAGATCTACCATCCATGTTGGAATTACTTAACAACTTTTAGATTCTAAAATTTAGAAACATAGAAATCAATCCATGCATTGTGCTGTATTGTTTTACTTCCAAGAACATTTTGAACGTACATTTGATAACTGACATGCAAATTAATAGCAGAGTAGTGAAATGTATTTACAAATGAGCCATTGTTGTTGATATTGCAACGCTCAAAACTGGAGCAACAAATCATGGCAACAATGATCCATCTCAGCACAAGACAAATTAAACTGGACCTCTGCCCTTTTTTAAGTGCATCACAGTCACAGTTAGTGTGAAGGTTGTGCCTGCAGCCCATCAGTTAATGCACTGTAGTTGGGCTCATAGTTGGAGACACCTCGTCTCACACAGTCAGCAAGGTGTCTGTCACTCAGACGGGTCCTGTGCTTTGATTTTACTATTTTCATGTGTGAAAACCACACCTCACAGAGATATGTGGAACCAAAATAGGATTTGACCCTTAGCCCTTGCTTGCAATTCAATGTCATTTTGCAGTTCAATGATTTCCAGGGTCTACACCATTTGGTAAGGAAAACACCTCCTGAAGCTCAGTAGTGACTGCTTCAATGTCTGTGGGAATGAATGGGTTGCTGATAAATCTCATATTGTCCTCCATTTTATGCATTTCTTGAAAATGCCTGTCGAATTCAGCCCTCACTTTATCCAGATGGACACAGAATTGACAGGGTGGGCTTCTCTCACATTATTTGAAAGTCTCTCCAGATTTGGGAAGTGTGTGAGTTTTCCATTTCTCAGCTGAGAAATCCACAGACTGAGTTTGGCCTTAAATGCGCTGATAGCACTGATCATGTGCGTTACATCGCTGTCTTTACCCTGCAACTCTGTGTCGAGCTCATTCATTTTAGCTGTCAGGTCTGTGAGGAATCCCAGATCATGCAGCCACGCATCATCTGACAGTTCTTTATGATACTCTTTATGTGAGCTAAGAAATCTGCGGATCTCAGGCAACAGGTCAATAAAACGTTGCAGGACTTTACCGCGACTTAACCAGCGCACTTCAGCAATGCAGAAGCAAATCACCACGAACTGCGTCAACCTCATCTAGCAGTGACTTGAATAAACGGTGCTGCAGTCCCTTCACTCGAATTGAATTAACAATCCTTGTCACAAGTGTCATTTCATGGGTAAAGTTCACAACTTTACCAGCAAGTGCTTGCTGGTGGATAACACAGTGGTCACTAACAAAAGTGGAAAGTCGGGATCTTTGTGACACAGTGCAATAAACCCAGTGTGTGTGCCAATCATAGCTGGTGGCACATCTGTTGTAATAGCAACCAACTTATGAATGGGAATGTTGTTGTTATGCACGTAACGTTTGAACTCGATGAAAATGTCCTGGCCCCGGATCCTCTCCTTCAGTGGTAGAAGAACCAGAAAGGCTTCTTTTGAAGTTAAATCCTCAAAAGTTATCTGAGGAAACACCATCAGCTATGCTGTGTCAGTCATGTCAACCGATTCATCAAACTGCAGAGAAAAGCACTCGCACAACGATAAAGCCGACATCACTTGTTGGGAAACGTCCTCTGAAAGAGACTTGATCCTTCTCACCACCGTTGCAGGACCAAGTGCCACACTTTCAATTGCATTTTTGATCTCATCCTTGTTTTTAAAGTCTCTGAATAAAGTGTCCGCAGTTACAGACATAGCCTCCTTAAACAGCTCTCCATCGGTGAAGGTTTAGCCAAAAGCTAACCTGCATGAAATGAGGCCTCTGTCGCGGCCTTATTTTTGTCCACCAGCTTGGTAAAAAGTTGCTGCTGGGCCCTCAGTGCTGTTTTCAGCTCCCTAACCTTGCAGGTGCGCAGGGCACTTTTCGGCAGGTAGTCCTCGCTGAACTTGCCGTGGTTTGGGGTGTGGTGACGCTCCAAGTTACCTTTCTTTGAGAGATCAGTAGGCTGGTGGCCGATGAGACACACAGGTTTGTCTTTAACCAATGTGAACAAAAAGTCATGCTCCCATTCATGGTGGAAGTGGTATGTTTTCGCTTTTTTCTCTGTTTGTCCGCCATCCCTGCTGCTAGCCCGCTAGCCTTGCCAAGCGACTTCTTCGTATTGTGACGTTTTTAGTAAAACAGAGTCATAAGAGAGAATCTCAGTTGCACTTCTTGGGTCCCAATACACCGCACGACTATGAGAAGGCAGTTTTATTTACTGACATCACGACACATATAAAACAGAACACTTAAGGTAACAGCACAGACCTCTCAGTCATGGTGTCAACCCGCATTTTAACATACTGTAGCGAGCCACACCCTCTGCTGCTCGCTACAGTATGTTAAAATGCGGGTAGCCTGTAAGCTGCATAGCTGACATTTGATTGACCCAATCAGAGACAGGAGACAGAGTGGGCAGATTTGCAAAAAAACTATGATTGGTTTAAAGATCAACTATTACCTCGGCAAAGATCGACATGCCAATTGCGATCGACTAACATAAAGTATTTTATTAATGTACAATTCTCACATGGTTAATAATGATTCTTCTGTACCAACTGGAGTGGTTGTGGATATGGCAGAGATCTCTCTCAGTTGACAGGTGACTAATTTACAGAGAGGGAGATACTGTGAGACCCAAGGCAAATAATAGGGCACCCCAGAGGATGATTTATCCACACACTGCTGGCACAGGGGTGGAGCTGTCACTGTTAAGATGCAAGATAAGAATTTCCCTTGTTAAAAAAAACAAAAAAAAATTCTGGTTTGAGCGAAGTAGTTCTACAGTGTCGCACACAAGAAAGCCAGACACAAGATGAAAATCTGTGGTTGCTGGGGTTGGGTGGGGGGCGATTAAGGCGATGACACAGAGTATAAGCCATCAGGGGTGAGAGGAGGTTGACAGAGGGTGAAGAGATGAAAATAGGTGTCATATGTCAAACTTAAAGACAACAGAAAAAATATTCACCTCTAAATGAAACATTGTGCTGGTTAAGACAGAAAATACAATCATTTTGTTGTGTCATTTGGCCTCATTAGAATTTTTGTAATGGCTCATATCCCTAACCATGGAATCAGATCCATAAAGCGCTGTTGACCTTCTCACATGGACAATCTCTGCCAGACTCAAGGTCTCACAAATTTCACATATGTTGTTATATTGTGGATGCCCATCACTGCCCACTCTTAAAAGGCATATATAAAATAATAGGCTGAGTTTTATGACAGATCCCAAACAATAAAAATTGAAGTCTAAACATATCCTTTTAGTAATGAGGGTAACTTTCCTCCCATTTATGTTGTATGTGACATATGGATGACTATCTCCATTTCAGGTCAGCAAAAAAAAAACACTCTGCGTGGGGCCTGCTGCTCCTCCTGAGTCGCTGGACAGTTTGCCACAATGTCTTTGAGAATGACTGAAAAACGCTCCATGCCCCCCCCCCCAGTTCCAGTTGCCTCAGGAACTGCTAAATTTTCTGTTAGCTTAGCTTATAAACTAACTACCTTTCATCTACAATCCAACCTCTGTAGGGCCTTTTTTTCAGCTTTACAGCACCCCTTATTGTCAGTGACCACCCCACTACAACAGGCCCTGGAGACTTTGCAGCCACTTCAGTAATGGAGGTCTTGAACATGGTCCATTTCGACACCATGTCCCCAGGTCTAACAAGGCCGGACACCCCTGACCACATAGTTCCTAGGATCATCTGGGCAAGGAGGGAATCTCTAATTCAGTACATTATTGAATAAAAAGACATACTTAATGTGCAGATTGGTTATATGCTATCAATGCACATGAATATGAAATTGTAATATAATATGTGGATGTTGTTGTTTTTCCCTGCACTACCTTTACGAATAAACAACCAAGAATTTATAAAACCATTTATTCTTCCAAGTTCTTCATCTCCAAAAACATTGTGAAGAAAGATACAAAGAGAGCAGTGCCGCTAAGCAGAGAGCGAGTGAGCCGGGAGAGCCCCGAACGGAAGTGAACTCGCTGTCTTATACTTCATGGAAGGAAATGACCAAACCAGAGAGGAATTTCCTCTTCGGTGAGGACCTGTGTGTGTTCAGTCCAAAGTTAAGTCTATGAAGGCCTCATTATAAAATATATACATATCGCAATATGATGTGCTGTATAATATAAAATTATCACATGCAACAGATCAAAACCACAACATGGATGCAAAATATTAAAGAGAAGCATATTTCAACAAATGGACTGCCTCTGTGCAACAGCAAAACAAAACGGGATATGATATAAACATAAAAGACAAATGGGAATTAATTTGGATGACTTTTGTGGCTGAGGCACAAGCATTAGATGTGGCATGGCAAAAGCTGACCACATGAGGATGTCGACAAAACCAGACCACATGTGCCCAGAGTGTAGGATGGAACAAAATCCAGTAGGAAATACGTCACCACTGGGAAACCGGGCATGTGTGCAACAAACATCTACAACTGTACAACGTGTTGTGTAGTTTTCTATGCTGTATCTGATATCTATTCTTTTAATTATTTATTTTTAATAAACGTAGTATGTCTGAATCTTTCAAATGTGACTTCACCACAGTATGAATAGTTTTTAGGTGAAGCCTAATCAGAAATTCCATCACCGATACCTTGTTTAATATCCATAATGTATATTTAATTATCGCATTATTTTTTTAACAACTAAAAACAGTTGAAAAAAATATAGTTTGAGTTAAATCTATGCATATGTACGATCCATGCACAAGGCCTATCCACGTCCATTTTGCAATTTACTCCTAGCAAACCATTTCTACAATTTTGAACGCCAAACCAATGGGCTATTGCACAATTTCTATACTGATGCGATAGAAGCCCTCAACAGGCCAAGCCAACAGATGGATAGTAACATTCTGAGGATGTTCTGGTGAATGCCATAACATTTTCAATTTCTCTCTCCAATGTACATCAAGGAACTCCATTAGATTTACCCATTACCAACACTTCCCATTCAATATCCTCCTTCTAAAACAGTGTTCTACTGCAATAACTTGAAGCTGTGCTTCCCCCAAATTGACACATTTTCTTTGGACAATTAAGAGTAATCTGATTTCTCCTGCCATGTACTACAGATTACTGAGGATGCACTCAGTTTGTGTATTCATGGACATGGTTTGAACAAGTCATTGCTTTGACAGTGCTCAGCTCATTAGGTGTGCACAGTGCGCAGCCAACTCTGACAACATGAAGTTTTTTAATTACTTTAGTTAATAAAAAAAACACGAGCTGTCGCTCTCTTGTCATTGTTGTGTTTTCAAAAAACTTAAGAGTCCTTCATTACACAGGAGTGCAAGAATGAATTCTGAAAAGTGTATTCAACATAAAAGGAACAATTTCCTCTCGTTGTACAGTATCAATTTGCATCTTGGGATTCAGCACATCTTATAAGAGTATATGATCACTTCTTCAATTCTATAGTAAAAAAGACTGAAATTAGGCCTCCAGATGATCAGCCAGATTTTTTTAAGGAGACAGTAAATGTTTTTCCCTCCCAGGGCAGCAATAGTAAGCATACTAAATGAATGCATGAAAAGGTTCAGTGTAATAAAAGTTAGATTTGTGTTCTATGACTGTATGAAGCTCTCAGTTTCTCCAGAGTGGGGTTGATGTTCTGTTTGTCCCAGGTAACATAGAGGACAATTTGCCCCTGTTTGGTCCTGCACTGTATTTTGATATGTTAAATAATGTGTGATGAGATTAAGATATTGCAAATAAAATATAAATGTAGTTATACATGTTCCCATAGTTTAAAGTGTACTGTTAAACTCTACCCTTCCACAATTTCTGCTTATGATTAGTTAATTTATATATATATATATTATTTTTTTTATCATTGCAGAACTACATACGTACATCAATAGAAAATGTAAAAAGTCAATTAAATCATCCAAATATCTCGTCTTCTGACACCTCGTGTTAAATCCATGCCACTGGCTTTTCTTCAGTTAAATACATCACATTTTTATGACCCACTGTCACATCCGAACCCACAGTGGCGAAGACCCAAATGCAGAAGCGTAGTCATGTTCAGTTTGTACAAAGGTTCACAGTTTATTTGAAGGTAGGGAGTACAGATAATGTAATTATTCACGGCATACTCAATGTCTATTAAAGTCCAACAATGGCGTAATCGCTGTCAGGTATGGTCCAGGTCAGAATCCCATAGAAGTGAAGGAGTGGGGTGAAGGTACCAAAGGGGACAGACAGAATCATGGTGGGTGACAGTCCAGGGTCCATTTTCAGAGTTAAGAATCTACGAGGCACCGGTACTGATAAGCGATCTAAACTGCCCAGAGAGTCAGTCCAAATGAGCGAAGGTACAACTAAGGGCACGACAAATATCAAAGAGTTCAGAAAACAAGAGTAAAGGATCAAGATCCAGGCAGTCAAAACAAGGTAAGTTTGGGTAAGTATCACTGTGAAAGCAAATATGAACAGGCGATGATCAAGACGGAATCAGGGGTTTAAATACACACTGGGAGGGGAGACAATGAGAGACAGGTGAAACACATCAGGGCAGGGATGGATAGTCACAGAAGCGGGAAAGTGGAGCAACCAGAAGTAAAGACACCAGACAAGAAAGAAGAGGAAATCTGACAAAATAAAACAGGAAGTGACAAGACAAAAACTAATGTCCGGGAACAGATATTGAGACACCGACATTGAGCTCAGGGGGGAAAAAAAAATCCTTACAGTCCAGCTGCTACATGGTACATACGCTGATGTGCAGAGGTAAATTCAGGGAAATCGGTGATTCTCATTTATGCTCACTTTACATACTTTCGCGTTCATGCATTTAATAAGCATCTCTGATTCAATTCACCAGAGGGCACAGCTCTTATTTAACACAATGAATACCACGACAAAGAGTGAGGATTATTACCTTTATTGAGAAGGAGAAGAAAGTCAGTGATAGTTAAAACATGTCTCACAGAGAAGGTATTTACTAATGTTGATGTTGAGAGTAGTTGGTGGTGGTTTTTCACTCATCTCACTCATCACTCTTGATTAAGGGCTATATAAATAAAATTTGATTGATTGATTGATTGATCACACTTCTCTTCATATCAATGCACTGTCTCTACGGTGACCATTTTTACTGCTCCACATTCTCAGTCTGGATACACACACATGTAAAGGAAGTACAGAACATTCCGTCCAATTTGTCAGGTGAGCTTTAGGAAGCAGACAATATATATCAAATGAACAGTCACTGCCACGTTCGGTAGGTGTAGGGCTTCATCATGTCAGATGTCTTTATCACAGTGGCCTGAAATTACAGGAGGAATAAGTGAAATTTGTAAAATAGAGGTTAAGTTTCATTTTTTTTGACAGATGAAATTCTGAGGCATCACGGTCTGCCCATAATGTGTCTAAGCAAATGGGAATTTACAGATATACAATATTTGATTTGTCATATAAGATCAATCAAAAGCATTCAAGAGGGTTGTCAATAGACTCATCCACATGTTGGTTTCCCTGTTGTTGTTTTTTTTTATTTCCAGTTTCACTCTCAGTTTCTCTTTCCCTGTCTTTTTTTTTTACACTTGTTTTCTACTCAAATGTTCTCCCAATTGTGAGTCTGGAATATACATTTTCAAAAATGGATGTCCAAGTGAGGGGCTTCTGGACTTAAAATAGATTCATTATTTTGATTGACGCTGCGAGAATCTGCCACTCACTGCTGATATAAGAGGATTCAACAACATGCTTTATGGTTCATAAAAACCACAAAGGGAAGTTTGAGTCCCTTTATAGCTTTCCCTGGTGCTTTCTCTTGTCTTTCAACTTGATCCTGACAAATGGACCACAATAGTTTTTCCTGCAAAAAGACTTTGTGGGACTGCTTTCTGGAATAGTTTCTCTCCTCCTCTTTATTGGCCGTGTTGTACTCCGAGGTATGATCGATCTAATCAATACTGCAATGGGGATATATTTAGGTCTTTAAATCTCCCAGATGGAGAAGCGTGCGTGGAATATCAGACTTATAGAGACAGAGTTTAGGGGACAGCCATAGAGAGATTACAGGAATGAATTGTATCAGGATGAGGGCATTGTTATATGCGGTAATCGTGTTGTCAAGAGAAACAAATGGTGGGGTCGGGTGGGGGGGGGAAGCAATCAG
>JAPTHA010000001.1:26010019-26025688 GCA_029814585.1 Gymnapogon annona
CTTTTGTTTCTCTGTTATTAGTCTACTGAGTAGACTAATATAACTATGTTGTACTTCACTTTATGTTCAGTGTGATACAGTTGTATGTGTTTTGTTCTAAATGCATCTTGTGTGGAGCCATCGATCAGAATTAAGGTTTTAAGAGGTTGATTAAGTTGTGGTAGGGCATCACTGCAAGCCCAGGTCTGAAATGCACGGCTCGCCACTGGATATGTAAGATATGTAATTTTGCCAACAGGAATCTTTTCTTTCATTCCTGATGTACTTTTAGGTCATTATGGCAGTATTCAACAACTGGGTATACACTTACTTTGCATTTGTATGAGTGCAGCTCTCTCCACAGTCCATTAACCTGCTTTACAATGAACAAGGTGGCACAAGTACTTGGCAAACTTATTTTTAGACTCTGCAAGCATAAACTCAAGGGTGGATGATCAGAAGTTCAATGAAATCACGTGTTCATTCAATCACAGTTTTTTTTTTTAAAGGTTCAACCTTGTTGGACACTTCAAATACCAAATTTTGCACATACAGTAAAATAATGCAGGCTGTGAATGTATTGCAGCTTCACCACAAGGAAACACCGACAACAAGAATTTGACCATTAGTGGCTGTTTATAGGTTGATATTATAGTTTGGAGCAGGGAAAAAAACAGATAATCAACAAAATCATTCACATCAGGGAAAATCAGCCATAGATACTGATAGATTTATTTCTACTTCTGATGTCTGCGTAAATTGCCATTCGCCCAGGTTGAAGGCATCTCTAGGAAACTGAATCAGGCCATTTTGCCCCTTATTTAAATGGCTTCATCAGTTCATGTAGAACTAGGCTGACTAGTCTAGTAGACGAGCAGACCAGTCGAGACAAAACTCAATCCAGTTGACCTGATACAATTTCCTAGAGATTCTACTTGTGATGTATAAAGGACACAAATACTTTCTTAATCTTCCATCAAGTAAGATCTGAAAGAACCAAATGCTAGCGTGCATACACAAGGATATCAACTCAATGCTTCTTTGTTCATCTTTATATCAATCAATCGAGTTTATTTGTATAGAGCCAAATCATAACAGAAGTTATCTCAAGGCATTTTACATAAAGAGCTGGGGTCCGTTCCAGAAAGTGGGTTTTGTTCAAACCCCGGGTTTGTTAACCCTGAGATGAGGGAAACTCTGAGTTTTCTGTTCCAGAAATGAGTAAAGTTGAATGCTGGGTCAGTTACCATGGTAACTTACTCCGCGAACATAACCCTGAGTCTGTCCCGACTCTGCCCACTGAAACACTGTTCGAAGTGGAATCTCTGACAAACGCGAAACAGGAAAATGAAGATATTCAGTGAATACGCAGTGACTTTCGTCAGGAGAGGATTTACAGATGACGAAGAGGTGTGTTATCATTTCCTGATGTTTATCTGTGTTTATTAGCAGTATGGGCATGACTTCTTCCCAATCCATCTAAGATTTCGCTAAAAGACACTCAAACACGTGTGACTGTCATTGACGTCAATGTCTTTAATATTTTACCGTGTTCTCTTTAAATGTGAAATTTCGTTTTGTAGTTCTTTCCACTTTTATACTTTATTCACACGTACGTGTGAAATACTTGATTATTTCAGTCTTAAACTCTAAATTATATTTTAAATAATGTTAAAGACATTCTACTTAAAACTAACTCAGATAAGTGATTATATTCATTTAGTTATTCTCCATAATATGTGTAGATGGAACGTACTTCTGTTACTGCTCCTGTACATATGAAGAGTACTGTGTTCATAGGACGTCCATGCACAGCATCAATGTCCACATATCAACACTAATATGTTGAAAATGAAAAGGACAGTAAACGTAACAATAAACAGCAGTTAATAATAATGCTATTGTCTGAACTATAGAGCTCATTTTGATCACAGAAATGTAGAAACCAAGTGCCCTGTGTATATAACTCTAACCCACATATATCCAGTGTCTGTGTATATGTCTCCACATATATCCAGTGGAGGCTAAACAACATATTCAGTAATAAACTGAAAGTTTAGTCTTCCTGATATAAACACTCACATGTATCCACTTCATTTGCAGGAGACACAGATACTCATGACAGCCTCCTGATGAAGGACCCTGAGGATGACCGTCTATTGATCCTGCGGATGTCCAGGTTGGAAGATGAAGCCACTGTCACAATCATCACCAGTCAAAGACAAAGAATTCACTCATTCATTTTGCTGTTCTTCCTTGTTCCTTAACTACAAAAATGCAACAGGATATAGAATATTGTTCAACTATAACACCTATCACATGTGTCAGTGCTGTTCCACAGGTTGAGTATCTAGATCGCTGTATCTAATTTGTCCATACTACATGTCTTTTCTTTTTTTTTTTAATTTGGAAAATACCTCCTATGAAGCTCTTTAACTGATAGTTACTCAAACATATTAGATATAATATCTCAAATGTGCAGTTGCACTTGAAGATTGAATCTGACATCTGCGTTTGACCTGCTGTGCTGTGGAAGTTGATGGATCCTTCTCTTGCTATTGTTCATCCGTTCTATGTTTAAAAGTATAAGAATAAACAAGATATTTTTTGTCAAATATTAAATCAGTGGACGAGTGTTTATCAACTTACGCATTGAATGGATGAGCTTCAGTTTCCTCCCATCATGCTTCTCTCTCATCAGTAGTACCAGTCACAGCATCAATAGTAGATGTAGTGTTGTCTTTCCAACGGATTATCACTTCATATTCCACGTAGCCTCAATGTCTCATTGTGGTGGTCCCAAGCCCAGATAAAAACAAAGGTTGTGTCAGGAAGGGCATCCGATGTAAAATCTCCTGCCAAATAAAAAAAAGGGAATTGATTTCGCTGTGGTGAACCCAGAAGGGAAAAAACCCAAAAGAACTCATCGTTCCACGTATATTTGAAATAGAACCTCTTGCTCCAGCAGAATAAAAGAAATGGCTGCTTGTTGTTGACAGTTGCCATGGTGAATCCTTGTATCGGGGCTCTACTGATGAGGGCTTGTTATGTGGCTCGTGCACACGTCTACCTCCCAGTTAACATACTCGATGTTGACTGAACTCATTCTAAGCAGCTTTTCTGGAACCGGATCATCAGAGTTACTGAACCTCTAGTCAGTCAACCCAGAGTTTAAAAATAAACTCAAAGTATGTTGAACCTCCTTTCTGGAATGGACCCTGGTCTAAACCTGGCTCTGAATTTAGCTTTGAAGAAATCCAACATAATCCTCCAGAAGCAAATACATGATGATACTTGGTAACAGTGGGAGACGAAAAACTTCCTTTTAACACAAAGAATCGTCGAGCGGACCTTGACTCCTAGAGAATGGTCATCTGCACTGACCAGTTGGGTTTAAAGAGAGAGGGTAAAGCAAGTGAAAGAGAGAAAGAAGGATTGGGATGAGTGACAACATGAACAGCATGAACAGAGTGGGTTTTATGTGTGCCAATTATGTTTTTATGCCGAATGTTTTTGACAGGAAAATATTGTCATAATAATCATCTACCAATAGCTACCAAGTCATGACACCACAACAAGAAACAGGTGCTGGGCTTAAGACAACTGTCTCCAATCAGCTACAGCCTACTACAAATATGTCAACAAACACTGACTTTTAGAGTGGGTTTTCTTACTTTTAGTCACTATACAGCCGAGATTATACAATAATAACAAAATTTGTTTAAAATAAGGATATTATTAACAAACATATTTTCCCACTCACACGTTTTGTTTTGCTTCTTTTTTGTCAGATCTTCCTCCAAGTTTCTGAGGATATCCTCATATCTCCTGGCGGACCCCCCCATGGAGCCGCGGACCCCACTTAGAACACCACCGCTTTAAATAATGTGTTGAATAATTGTTATTTTGTTTTCTTGTTCATGGGGGATCATGTCTGTGTTTTACATAGTTTTGACTCTGTATGGCTGTTACCTTGGCCAGGTTAGACTTCGTCTTGAAAAAGAGATTTATAATCTTAATGGGGTTTCTTGTTTGAATAAAGGTAAACAATAAATTAGAGCACTGCCTAAGGCATAAAAGAATAAGGAAGGAATAAATAGCTGCACTGTAAGGCACTTCATGTTGGTTAAACTTGGGAATGAAGGTTCACCTGCTGTCTTGAAAATATGAGTTAACTTGAATGTTCTCATTGTTTAAACTTTCAATAAATCATAATGAAATAATGAATGTTTTCCTTTTCAAAACTAGAACAGCTGAGTTAAAAATCTGGAACAAGTCATAATTCTTTTATATATAACTAAATGGGGCTGTAATGTTTTGCAGTGTGTAACTATTGTGACTGTACAATGTTTAAAAAAAAAAAGCAAATGAATCCATGTTAAAGTTACAATAAAACTGATGTGAAGAATCACTCTAACCCTTCAGTACCGGTGGGTTCTGGGATAAGAATCACCATCAGAAACCACCTGCAGAGAGAGAGTGTGAGTGGGTCTTGGGGCGGGGTTAGGGTTTAAGGCGTTCAGTTGTGATGGCTAACAGAGGAGAGGGCTTGGGATCTTACGTTTTACGAACGTCTTCACAGTGCTGTTGGTTTCAGGTAAAAACTATCACTGAGAAAGAGACAGAGAGAGTAAGGGTGGTAGACACTGAGAGAATCCCCGTCGGCTCCAACAAACCTTTATCCTTCACGCTTTATCCTTAAATCCAGCCTTTTTCAAAGTTCAAACACCTGGTAGTGATTCTTACACTGTGATTTATTCCTGCTCCATATTTTGCCCTTGGTCTCCTTTCATTCCCTCATGTCTCTCTCTCCGTCCTGACCATATTCCCTCTCCCTTTATCCACTCTTTCATTTCTGAGTACCTGTCTGACTCAGTGTTCTGTTAACATTCCTTCTTTATTTCATCTACCCTGTAAGTCCCGTTTTTGCTTATTTTCAGCTTCGTCTTTTTCTTTCTTTCCATTTGCTGACCTGCGTTATCTCTTTTAGGAAATCCAATATTGTTACATCAGGCTTTGAATTCACTCAAAATCGCAGAAGCTAAACCCACTTTGTTATTTCATGTGCTGTTTTTGTCACTAAAGTTAGCAACTGCTAATAATGGGAAAGCAGTTTGAGTGGAAGACTGAGGACCCACACACATACGAGTGCACACACTTAACACCACACTTGTGGATCCACGGGTTCACAAACACAAACACAAGATAAAGGAACAAGAGGCAGAGCCTATGGGGTTGCCTCGAGCTGTTTCCCAATCAGCGCCACTGGGGAAAACAAAAGAGACCTTCAGTGACTACAGTGGGAACTCTGTGTGGGCTTCAGAGAAACACACACTCACATGCACAAAGAGACACACAGTTCAACCTCTACAAATAGACTCTTCCTCTGAAGAACGCATTTAAAGCACTATGACATCTGAGGGCGTATCTGATCAAATACGCGACAGTCTGATGTGACTCATGCACATTCATACACACAGAACAAGCCTGTATATTCCTGTTTCTCTAATGCAAATCTGTATATTTCACTGTGCGATGACACTTTGAAGAAAGCGAACTGATTGTATTCTCAAGAAGCATATTTAGATGTTGCTTTTGTCTTTGTAGACAATCAAAGGAAATTAAACAAAAATAATTTGACCTCAGCATCAAATGAAGTGAAGAGAAAAAATAAAAACAGCATATTTCATACTTACAGTAGTTCACAGTTTTCAAAGCGTAGTTCCTATGTCTACTCTAAGAAATGAAAGTCTTGAAAACTTTTATCCTGTTGTCATTTTGTGATTTGAACACATGCTCTATAAATATCTAATATATTGTTTTTCTTAATTCTTTAGCCCAAACCGGAGAAGTAAAAATTAACTGGTTACTGCATAATTGGAGGATCTTTCATCACATCTCGCTTCATATTGATTGACCACTTCCAACACAGCAACTTCTGGTTGCAACATAAATTTACCATTTTGATTTTTTGGCATTTAATTTCAAGGGAATTTCTTCTCATAATCATTTCACAGACACCGAATATTTCCATTAATGAGTATTGCAGGTAAGGAGTAAAATGAAAAAAAGAATCAATTAATCAATAAAAAACTTAAAATATTGTAGATTAGGTTAGATTAGATTGGATTACACAAGACTGAACTTTATTGATCTCTATGAGCAGAGATTGAGGTTCCACTAGTGGCATAACACTGGCACTTAGACTTAGACTTAGACCTGGACTTCCTTTATTGTCATTACACAGAAACACACAATGAATCTGGTAACGAAATGTCATAGAATTGGCAGCTGATAACACAAAATAAATATGGAAAATAGAAAAGCGCACAATTGCTGAAATGAATCCAAAGCCATGAGTGTCTGCAGTGTAGATGTGACAACACACACGGTCAATAATAAATAAGAATAAATAACAGATACAGATACATACCAGAGATAACATGAGAAAATAACAAACAATAACAGAAACAGTACTAAAAAAAAGAAAAACAGTACTGAAAAAAAAGTAAATAACAGGGAATTGCTCACTGGTAAATATTAGTAGAAACAACAAGTAAAAAATTGTGGCAATAATATTAAATAATAAATAGCTAATTATGTTACAATAACATAGTGTACACAGTGTAGCTGCACACACACACATTCATATATGTGTGTGTGTAGGTATATAACCACATAGTATTCTTTAAGAATAAAAGTTATGATGAAGTGACAAGTATAATAACAATAATAATAAGAAAAATAATTATCAACAAGAAAACAAATATTGCACATAGACATGTTTATTATCGAATGTTAACTTAGATATCAGTCAACAAATGATCGTCCCCAACTTACCTTATGGTGGCTGTAATAGATATGGATTTGTTTTGTCTGTTCTGGGCATTTTACTTAGGAGATATTCTATGAATGTAGTTCATTCATAGTTGTGGAAGATTGGCAAGTCAACATGGCAGATACCTCCAACATGACCCATTTCCTCGGTAGATTCACTCCATTGTGATTGAAGTTTGTTTATGTTTATGCTAAGTATACAGTAATGCCATTTGACATGTTCTCCATATCCAGTCAGAAGTGAAAACAACCTGTGAACAGAAGTGAAAATCGGAAGCAACAAAACTTCCCTCTACCTTTGTGCTCAGTGCACATTGACACACATTCACAGATGACGTACAGATAGTGATCCTGCTACTTAGCACATGATGCACTGGAGTGCAGTGCAATTCAGGAGAGAGAATATTCTGCATTAGTCATCGCAGACATCCCAATAACATGTAAAGCAGTATTGTTGCAGCTGGAGAAGCAGATGGCCAGTGAGCAGGGGTTCATTGGAGCATTGCACCAGGAGCTAGAGTAGGATCAGATGGAAAAATAAATCATGAGCATTAAGAATATATGAGCCAAATACCAAAGGTGTTACGTAGTAGAGTACTGAGACACGAGTTTTGCAGACCATGCAAAAGATGTCACTTCATAACAAATGATTGGGATAAATAATAGGGAGAATGGTACAGTTCATCATATTTTGGAGCATTAGTACTGTTGAAGACATCTTAGACTGTGTGCATGTTGGACAGTTGGTGAGGATGGATAGCCCTAGATATATACAAAATAATCTGGATCTATGAACCACATTGCAATGTCTAATACTATGTCCTGGATTAAATCAACTTCACAAATTTGTGTTGTGATAATGATAGGGAATGTAGCATAATCTTATGTCATGTATGTTGCATGCCAAATACAACATACATGAATTGTTACAGTGTAATGATATTATTTCAACGTCAATCTCTCTTTTTTTTTATTTATTTATTTTTAATCAGGAAACAACATAACTTGTGAGCATGGTTATACAGCCTTGAGTTGAAGAAGATTTGGGATAGTTTTGGTATGAGTGGATACAAAACCAAATTTTTTATTAACTCTTTATGGGGTAAGCGACAATTTTTGGTCATTTCCACATGTGTTACCAGACCGTGACAGCAACAGCTAAACTGAAGATAGTGAGTCAACAATCTCAGGTCCAGTGTGGTCAACGGGGTCTGTAAGGTCCACCTCTGCATGAACAGTGAGTGTACTTACTTTATTCAGGACCATGAAGTAATGGTACTAATGTAAGGAGTGATGTTCTAAGGGTTAATGTGGATTCATTTTCATTTCATTTCAACTCATTCAGATTTAAAACCTCTTTTTCAAGAGTGACCTGGCCGAGACGGCAGCACAAAACCAGTAACACCAAAGACACAAATAAAACACAGTCACACACTACACAAAAAAGGGCAGAATGACACAGTGCAATTACAAGATCCAGTTGACCTTATTTGTCTGTTTTTAATGATGGTCTTTAAATTGACAAACTTATTAACTTTGGGGGTATTCAAGTCATTCTACGCAGCATTCCATGTACACAGGGCCTTCTTGCACAGTTCAATTCTGACTCCAGGCCCTGTATGATGTCCTGAGAGCACAGGCCATATCGGCAGAGGGTTCTACTCATATACCAGTACATAATGTTGGCAGGTATAATGGTCCACTCTTTTTGTGACTGCAGACCTCTCCTTCTCCTACAGGACTTACCATCAGTCATCACATTCACCTGTTCAGTGCTGCTTGGCTGCTACACCTCATCATTAAGAACAGCATTTGAGGCCGGGGTGGTTGCAGTGATTATTTGTCTTGTTCACTACACCATAACCCGGACATTCTCCTTGCCATTTGGACTCCTTTAAGGACAGTTCTCCCTCAGGTTCTGTGTTTTCTTGTCTTTTTATTTGTTAATAAATCTGTTTTTCTTCCCTTCAGCATTATTCACTGTAGTCTCATCATTTCACTCCCTGAAAGTACAATCCAGTAGTGGTGTCCGACATATTTTGATATCGATACTTTTCAATAAATAAGGTAAATCAAAATAAGGTATCATTGAACTGCTAAATTTAAATAAATTTTCATTTTCCTAAAGTGTTTTTTGGGATGTTTCCTTCATTATAGTTAAAACCTAAGACAGAATTAGGACTGAATTAGGAAAGTTCATAAGTAAATAGAAAATGCTTTATTATCAAAGCGCAGCATTGCAAACATGTGCGGAACTTAAAGAAAAGAATCAATCTCCACAGGATAGTTGTATAGAGTATCAACACAATCGATATTTGGATGGATCTGCCCACCACTACAATCCAGCCACATTTCCTTTTCATTTACACAATGTCTTCATTTCCCCGCTGTTTTTTTTTTTGCCTTTCTTCTGTATGGGCAGTTTAAGTTGTTGAGTCATGTGACCGAGTGCTTCCTGGGTCTTTGTTTCTGTCTTTCAGGTTTCAGTTCGATCCTCTTTTTGCTTCGCTTGTGAGTTTTAGTTTGCTCTTTGAGTTATTCTTTTGTTGTTTGTTTCAGTGTTTGTACATTTTGTCTTTCCTTCATGGACCTTTCTTTCAAGATAGTATTTCCCCTGTCTCTTTTGTTTGATTCGTAGCTTTTATGTCTTTTTCTCTCATGTCCTCTCTTCTTTTTCCTTTCCTATTCTCTTTTTCTTCACTCCTCTTTGCTTTTTTTTATCGTCTCTCTTCTTTCTTCCCTCTCTCTTTTTCCTCTTCCTCCCTCTTTCTTCCTTTCCATCTCTTTACTTTAATATTTTGCTTTTTTTTTCTCTCTCCTCTTTCGTATTCCTTTTTCTCTTTTATCTCCTCCCTCTTCTCTTTCCTCCTTTTCTCTTTGTCTTTTTACTGTTTTCCTCTATCTTCTTTCTCTTATCAGTGTCTTTCCTTTCTAGTCTTTCTTTCTCCTTTCCATTCCGTTTCAAGGAGTCGGGGGTTCCTGTCATGGTCCGTTCCTTTTGTGGCCTCAGACTTCTCCCTCTCCAACATGTCTTATGTTATGGAAATTTCCTGTTATCAAGGCACGGGAGAAAGTGTTTATAAAATAATTTAGAGTTTATTTGCTGCAGCAAAGAGAGTTTACAAAGTTAACGAGTTGACGGAGCAAAGTCTAACATAATGGTCTAAAGACAGAAATTAAATAGCCAGTTTGTGCATAAAGATGATGCACGAACATGATACGCTATTGCATGTCCCTCTCAGCACCCCCCCCCCCCCCAAGCTTGTGTCTCCAATGGCCGACCATGGCAGTCAGTTAACCAAAACATAAGTCCCAAAGTAAGAGCTGCAATCTGTGTCATGAAGTAGAGAAGCCTGCAGTTAGAAGTTCATATCTGATTGTTTTGGAACCAAATGTACGGGCATGACAACTCTGGTACATAAGGGCTTTGGGACACTCACATGGGATATCATGAAACACATTTCATTAATACTAATACGTACTAATACACAATAACTCTATATTAAAATAGGACACAAATCAGTCACATTCATAACTCATAATTACTCATGTTCATAACTCAATCTTTCCATCCCACTTAACATTAATCATTACACCTATCATCTTAGTAGGTGTCTTAGTTCCTCTTATACCATATCTGATAACAACTAATCACATGTAAGCTTTGCGCATACTGCTATAAATGTGACTGACACCCCACTGGGACCAGAACTCATTGTTTAGACAGGACGAAGCCCTGTCTTGTTCTGCGTGCATTTTGAATAAACTTCTGACTGCTACAACCTTACAGAGAGACTGCCTCTATTCCAACATAAGAAAAGTGCCACCACAGATGCTTATGTTGTGAGTTTTATATTTAACTGCAACACAGTTAGTGAATCAAACAGAAATCTAACATCCTATATGTGTTCCGATGTTTGAGGTTTCACTAAAACTACTAAATATGGATGTCGGGGACCGTTTTTCTTCTCTACAGAAAAAGCTCATTTTCTCAGTTTTTTGGTGAAAATCAGGTGTTTTGGCTGAAACCACCCTATGGTCTACGGCCAATTTCTCCAGAAGCATTAGGGCTAGAAACAAACTTTTTTTTTCTGATGAACGAAGAGAGTCTGAAGTTTCTTTAGATGTTTTCAATGTTTATGTAGTCCTAAAATCAAATATTCTATGGGCCTTCAAAGTTCATTGAAAATGGCCAAAAACTCTGGCAGTGTGGCGCTGTTGGGTCTGAAAATGACTGGCAGTGAATGAGTTAAGTTTCCTCCACAATAATACTATTTTTTTTTCTAAGTAGAGTACATGTTTCCTTTGCATCCATACTTGGTATTGCTAAAATGACAGATGACTATACTTCATTCCTCTTCTCAACCCCTATAGCTCTTACTAAGCTACCAACAGGTCAAGGAGGGGTACATCAAGGTTTTCTCACCAGTTCATCACAGGCCTGACACATATATAGAGACGAACAAACATCCACTCTAACATTCACACCTGTGGGTTTAGATTGACAAGTTAACCTTTTTAACCTGTCTATAGACCTGGAGAGAACCCATGACCTTGTAAATACCACACAGAAACACCCACAGATGTTTCTGCTGGAATCTGTATTATAAAAAGGAAGTGGACTGTGTGTGTGTGTTTGTGTGTGTGTGTGTGTGTGTGTCAGAAAGAGAGAAAGAGCAGTCTGGCATACTTAGTGTAGTATGTATTTTAGATTAAGCAAGTGGATGGGACCAATGTTTTGAGGTCAATTCATTTAATTGTAATTGTTTTTTTTATAACTGTTTGTAATTTTGTGTATTGTTTTTGTCTGTAACTTTTTGATGCCTCTTGGTAATTTTGGAATACAATAGCCTTATAGGTCTTGCCCAGAGGCATAGAATCATCTGTGAAGTGAATTACTAAGCAAAAGATAAACAATAGTGACGAAAAAAAGTTAAAGAAAATTATTGAAATATCCATAATACACACACATGGGCGGCTGTGGGACAGGATGTAGGGCACGTCACCGAATAACCGAAATGTTGGCGGGTAGAATCCCGCCCTGTCCAAGTTATTTTCCGTTGTGTACTTGTGTAAGACACTTCTGCCACCAAGCCTTCAGAGTCACGTTATATGCCTGTGTGTGACTGGTGGGAAACTGTGGTTACAAACGGTGACTTGGTGAGAGAAAATGCATAATGAATCACTAATGTGAAGCACTCTGGGTGCCTTTAAAAGTGCTTTCGAAATTCAATCCATTATTATCATAGCTATAATTTTATATAATGACTTTAAAGTGGCTCCTGGCTAATGCTCATACAAGTGTATTATAACAGAAACACAAATATGAGCATTAGTGTAAATTCAGGTCATATTAAACAGTGGATAAAAATGCATAAATGATGGTGTAACTGGTAATTCAGGTGAAGCTGGTGACTATATCTATGTAACGGTGGCAGACTGCGCTCAAGATGATGACACTTGTTACCTGTTACCTCAGCGGAGTTATGTTCTCTGCAGTCTTCAACGCAGTCTTTGACCAAAAGAAGAAGTTGTTACTGAGCATTCATTCTGAGGGTTCCTTGATCAGGAATGCACCTGATATCAAGAGCCTTATAGCTTTTATTTGCTTTTATCCAGTATGTCTGATGGTCCCTTCATCAAACATTATGATAGATATCCACATATAAAAAACAACTCTATTCAGGAATCTTAAGTCATCCCTGCTGAGGGAGGATTCCTTAACTGTGCACACTTTTCTATTCATCACATTAAATGGCAGGCCGTGCATTTCGGGTCGTGCATTTCAGACCTCGGCCTGTAGTGATATCCTACCCGACTTAATCCACCTCTTAAAACCATAATTCTGATCCAGGGCTCTACACATGATGTATTTAGACCAAAACACATACAACTGTGTCACCTGAACATAAAGTCACATACAACAGAGTTATATTAGTTTACTCAGTAGACTAATAACAGAGAATCATAAGGAACTGACATCGATCAGACACTGGATCGGACGGTCCAGTGCGTCCGGCACGGTCCGGAGCGACGGTACGACTGACCCAGGTGCCGCACGGTGTGACAATAATATTAACTTACTTTTTGGAGCCTGCCAGCCAGGTGTACAGTTAGTACTAATCAACTATGTGGCTGATAAATCCTTTTTCCTGCTGACTTGGGTCGTCCAGCCTCTCTTTACAGTGTCTTTTCTTGAAAAGTTCTTGAGAATGGCGTTGCCTCTTTCACCAACTTGTCTTGCTACACAAAGGATCAATTTCCTTATTTCCTATTTATCACACTGACGTTTCTGCTCAGGTCTGCTCTGTGCAGCTTTGCATAGCACTGCCTCTCTATCGCATATGCAATAAAAAAAGACATGCATGCACTGACGCTATAAGCCCGCTAGGTGGTCCCAGTGAAGCCAATCTTGACGCTGATTGGTTAATGCCACAAGTCCGTTCTCATTCACTTTAAGCTACCATGCACCAGCACAGTCGCTTCTGAAGGTCTAGAGGCAGATTTTGGACCCTGGCAACACATGATAGTGAATAATGATTGGATAAAAACTCTAACATAAACTCTGCCCTCGAAATCTCCACCTGGGGCTGGAAGCTGAGCAACCAACTTAGGAAAGAATGAAATGAAGAGTATAGAGCATGGGGAATAATTCAATACATATTTGTGGAAAAAATATATTTAAAAAAATATTCTTGATTATGTCTAGGCCAGCAGAGAAGGCCTTGCTGGCTTTGAGGGTCCACCACTGATCACATTCCCCTTTGCAACATTACACATGTAGCAAGAATACATATGTGCAGGGACGTGATCTCTGTTGAGATGTCACTTAGGGCAAATGGGACTTTTTTCAGTATATGTGTTTAATATGTTGCCGTCTGCATACTTGAAATCCCACCAGTCAAAATTGTAATCACTCTGTAAATCACAGTGTAAATTTCTTGCTTCCAAGCACTAGATACAACATTCCTCAGGTTGGATGACTGCTTTTCAGGGCATTAGATCAAATACATCAGCAGGGAATGATGGTCAGTGTGTTCTGTAGCTGGGTTCTTCTCAATTAATTATGCCACTTTGACCTGGTCATAACAGTGTACTGACGCTATAACACCAACACACTTGAATACTCCTGTAACCTCTGTCAGAAGGGATGTGTGCTGGAGCTGCTACTCATGGACTATTTGCTTCAAAATGTGACCTTTAAATACCATGTCCCCATTAGGGCCAATCGATATCATTTTTCAAACGTCAGAACAGAGAACTATGATGCATCATCTCTCAGAGTTTCATCAAAATTAGACCATGCTGACATATCTCCTGAGGCAGAGTCGCAGACGGGGAAAAATAGATTCAACTGATTGTTTTTAATAAAATATTTAGCAACAGCCAAATGGCAGTGTTGTGATGACAGATGATGACACTGAAAAGCAGAGAAGCACGACTGGAATCATGGAAACCAATATATACAAAACACCTGGTACTTGGAAGACAATTTGAAGAAGCACATATTTAATTCATATGGTGACCTGGTGATACTTCAGCTGATACCTGGGAATGCAGATTTCCAATACACCATTTTTGAGCTGCACGATCTCTGTTTGACACATGTTGAATTTCATCATATTACACATGATTTGGCACAGCACCGTGTGTAGAATGTAAAAGAAAAGATAAAGATCACCATGCAATACAGTTAAGCCTTTACACATGTAATCATGTCTGGTCCTGTGGTGCTTTGGTATGTTGATGTCAGTCATCTATTGTAGAATTTGTCATTTTTTTGTTTTCCTTTGAGGGGTGTGGGGTATAGATTAATCATATCAAAAAACAAACATAAGAAAGAGAACGTTCCATTTCAGTTGGGATATCAGGGTAGATTTTAAGTCTTAGCCAGTGAAATTCACCCTGTAAAAATTATGTTAATCTCTCCCAACACAGAGAGAGGCTTTATCTGAAGACTAAAATAAATATTAAAAAAAAAAAAATCATTCTCCATTTTTTTTTCTTTTAAAGAACAATGAAATTGCAGACGTGAAAGTGGAAGGCTGTAATGTAGAATCACTTTGCATTACAACCAGAATAACAGCATCTCAAAAGGACCAACACACACAAAAGGATCAACTTTGAGAAAAGATAGTACCAACTCCTGATTATGGATTTTTCTAAAGGGGTTGATCTTATGTAAAGTCACAAAATTATCTTTCAGAGCTTTGATTCCTGTTTTCAGTCATGGCCAGAAAACTATTCACGCTACCATTCCTTCCTTAGCCTCAATTGATTCTGGATGCATGGAAAGATTTCAGAGAGATCGGTAAAAGGGTGTAGCAATCAATGTCCATGCCGCAATATAGACTGATGCCATGTAAGAAAACTTGGACTTTGTGCTCCATCTACATTATATCTGTCATGCATGGGTATTGAAGAAGAGCTGCATGAAACTCTCGAGAGGCAGCAGAGGTATTTTCCGCCTGACAACAGATGTTTTAAATATCAACTGGTGCATCTTCATCACTCACCGGTTCAGCATCACTCTGCCTTTCTTCTCCTCTGGCAGTTCACCTAGATCCATTTAGAACCATCCTGGCTGTTATGTTTAATACTAGTAACACTAAAGCACACAACAGCGAGCCTTTTATGATTAAGGAGATCATTGTTATTGCAGCTCTTTGCAACCTCAATTAAATTTAGAGGCCATTTTGTCCTGGCTTTAAAGAACCTCTGATTTCCTCCAGGGGCTTAATCCCATAAACCACAATGGCCCGCTGACATCATAACTTTAAGCCGCCAGGCTGGTTGATGTCAACGATCCCCCAGAGGAGGGCTGAATGGACAGAGGTGTTTCTGAATGCCTCT
>JAPTHA010000001.1:26033566-26047687 GCA_029814585.1 Gymnapogon annona
TGCTGCAGAGCTGACACAGCTGGGGGAGGGGCAGATTTCTCCTCAAACCTACAGAAGTAGGTGTTCAGTTCATCCGCTCATGTCTTATCCCCTGCTGCCCAGACGTTGGGTCCCTGGTGGCCTGAGATGGTCTTCAGTGCCCTCCAGACATCTCGGGTTTTATGAATGGCATTATTATTATTATTATTATTAATGTTATTATTAGTAGTAGTATTATTAACTGCCATTTATTGTGACGTTTACTGTCATTTTCATATTCAACATATTCATGCTGATATCTGGACAGTGATGCTTTGAATCGACCTCCTATGAACATAGTCCCCTTCATAGATACAGGAGCAGTAACAGGAAAAGTATGTTCCATCAACACATATTGTGAAGACCAACTAAGAGTGGAGTCTTTTTCGGCAGAATGTCTCAATGTTCTGCTGAATTTTTTAAAAACATAATTTAGAGTGTAAGATTGAAATGATCAACTGTTTCACACATAAGCAGAAATAAAGTCTAAAAGTGCAAAAAATAACAGCAAGAAGAAATTACACATTTTAACAGAACACATTAAAATATTAAATACATTAATGACAATAACAGTTACACGTGCATGTGTTTGAATGTCTTCGAGCTACTTTGTGCCTTTAATGGTGCAGGAACAATTTGTGCTCATACCGCTAATAAACACAGATAAATATCAGGAAACGATAACGCACCTCTTTGTTGTCTGTTAATCCTCTCCCGACGAAAATCACCACATATTAACTAAATATCTTCATCCTATGGGTTCGCGTTTGTCGGAGATTCCACTTCAAACTGTGTTTGAGTGGACGGAGTCAGGAAATAGTCAGGGCTTCTGTCATGGAAACTTGGTTGCGCACATTTCAACTTAACTCGCTTTCTGGAACACAAAACCCAGGGTAAACAAAAATTTGGGTTTGAACGAAACCCGTTTTCTGGAACGGACCCCAGAGCTCTCCCTATGCTGTCTGTGCATTAGCTGATATGTATTATTCTGCATTTATGTGTTGATTAACATACAGCATCAATGTATAGACCAAACTACACAACTGTGAGGAGGAATATAACACTGTAAAATATTGACAGTGCATATCATAACTGTGCAAGAGCTTGATGTTTTAACACTGTAGTATTTGTGTCTAGTCAAGCTGCCTGTTATGTGTTTGTTCTGATTACTCCCCAAGTGTTTCCACCTGCCCTTTTCCCTGTGTATAAAAGGTCGTCGTTCACTTCCCCTTGTTGCTGGATTGTCGTGTGTGTGTCTGTGGATCATCCTCGTCATCTTGCGGTTCCTGTCCTGAATTCAAGCTCCCTTTGTAAGAATTGTGTAGAGTGTTATTTGAGTACTGTATTTTTCTAGTCTTGTTGGTGTTGTTAACTCAATTATTAGATTATTCCTCAGCGCTTTTTGTTGAATATTTAGATTATGGTTTTTTCCTCGCAAGAGTGATTTTCTTTTATAGTTAGTGTTTATAAGTTTCCCGTTGTGGGTTTTTCTGTTTATTGTTTATGAAGATTATTCCCCAGTTTTTGACGGCGATTTTTGTTACTACAACTAGTTTAAGATCATTCTAATATTAAAGTTTAAAGATTCCTTGAGAACTTAAAATAAACTCCTTTATTTTTTAAACCAAGCCATTTCCGCCCCTGAGTCTTCTGTCCTTGACTGATTCGTGACAAACACACCAGTAAATATTTTATCATGAATTATTGACTACATTGGCAGTTCCAGTGGTTTAATTTTTATTTTTTTGTCTGAGAGGGAGACAGCACTAAAAGATGACGAAAAGGGAAACATGTTAGTTACCGTCATTTACTAAATGCCACAAAAAGGGAGCAATGCAACAAAGTATTTTACAGATAAGGGAACAACATTAATACTAACCAAATGTATTGTCATTGACTTGGAAGGTGAAAATTTGTTGCATCTTATGTTTAAGTTCATTTTAGGTATTTGTGTGAGACATTCCTGTGAAAAACGGTCATGATTCAAACTTAAGTGATAGACATCAGTAGGAATGAGCATTGATATTATTTTATCCACATTACTACTTTCATAAAGGTAGATCTTTAATTTTTTTTCTCTCTGTAGTTCTGTTATGAGAATGATGAGTTTTTCAGTACTCTGGTGCTTATTTGACAGAAGGGCCTGTGTAGTACTGGGTTTGGTACCAACTGTTGCCATTGGGAAATAATTATTTTCCATGTGATGTTTCCAGTACTTGTTTACAATGTTAAAATCAAACAAAAAAATCTACTAAATACAGTAGGTATTATCATGTTCAACAAAATTTAAATAGTAGCCAATTATCATACTGGGATCATATAAAAACAAGGCAGATTTTGTTTTATATATTTTTATTAGATTTTTGTTTTATATTTATGTAAAAATTGAGTTGCATTTAAAATTGCCCAGTAAGTTGCAATCCTCACAAAGAACCCAATAAATAAATCAAAACTCTGCAGCATAATTGACCTCCCATCCAGAGAGGCACAGATTTTTAATGCCAATGAATGTCGATCACGCACTCAACATCCTTTAACCCATTAAGTTTCCTCAAAACCATCCATCACTATAGAAGTCCCTGGCCTAGATTAGTGTTTCGTGCATCTGCTGTATGGCATTTAATCTTCTTCATGCAGCTTTGTAAAGTACAAATAAATAGCTTTTTATTGTTGCATTTTAGAATTAAACACATAATAAACTGAAAAGCATTAACAGCCTTGTTGCTTAGATAACTATTCATTCCAGCCTACACAAGAAAACTGAACAAAAGAAGTAGTTTGTGATGAAAAGATTGCATTAAGCGCTTTCCCATAGAGTAGTTCTAGGAACTATCCACCTGGAATTCAGTTCTATGAAGTACTCTCCCCAGGGGACCTTTTTAGTTGTGCATTCCCACAGGCAGTAGAACAATCATACGGAGTGGTGTGATGTAATCTTATTCTGTAAAAAATAAATTCTCCAAAAATACTTTAATGCACGATACAGTTTTCACATGCACATACAAGGATGGAAAATGTGGTGCATTTATGTTTGTAATGCATGTTCATATTTGAGGGACCCCATAGAATAATATATCACACAAATGTCATGGACTCCGTAAAGTTTTTAGCAGTGTCTCCACGCTGCTTGTGTGAAGAGTAGAGCAAATGTGGACTTAGCATGGTACATCCCATAACGACTGATGAACAACAGAGTCAACGTGTCCACACTACTGTTTTCACTTCATGTGTTCATGAACCAGACATGTGTTAGGTCTTTCTCAGAAGTTCACACAGATTCCTATACTGTGGGAATGTGTGAAAAAAGGTTCATAGAACTACAAAAGGTTCCTACAGTGGGAAAGTGCCTATTGATCCTAGACTACACACAGGCTCCCTCCTCGTCACAAATGCCAATGTCTACTGACTGTGCAGAAATGTTACGTCATGTTTTCACAATAATCATACGGTACAACAACCAAAACCGTAACCACTCTACAACATGCCATGTTCACCCCATCGACTTTGTCAAGAATAAAGACCAGCCAGTTTCTGTCCTACAGAAATGTTGCAATCTACTGAATTCACCAGGCACACTGGAACTAAATGAGTCAATCCAAAGTGATTATCTATCAACCTGGTACACTGAAGAAATGGTCAGAGGAAATTGTGTCATTACTGAAGAAAAAAGAAAGAAAAAAGACAGATTTGGCATGAAAGGGTTGCTCTAAATTTGTCACGATTCTTCTTCAATGAAGTCAAGTCTCTCAGGAAATAAAGAGGATGATGGACTTCCATTCCAGTTTGTGACACAGATTATAGGATTTAAACAATACGCTGTGAGGATACTGTAACGGGAAAAAAAGATCAAGTGCGTATGAGAATTGACTTATCATTATTTTCTCACAGTCTGATCTAAATGTAATTAACACCTAAAAGATTGAGTGATAGAGTTACAATCAGTGTGACAGCCAGGGATGATAGCGGATGTTGACACAGCTGATATGTGGGGATGAGACGACTGGGCTGTGACCACACTGATTGGTCTGATGTAATTGGAATGTTGACAAAAATAAACACTGCTTCTGGAGGACACACATTATTCTAAACTCCGGCCTGCCAGGCAGAAGCAATCACACTCAGACAAGCCTCGGACCTATCAAAAATCTCACCCCAGAAAAACAGAGTCCAAACAGAGATGTTTACACATAGATAAGGCTCTCTGACAAGCCTCTGCCAATAAACACCAAAAAGCTGGGGAAAAAAGCAGATCTTTATGCACGGCCGTGATTATGGAAAAAACAAATAGCAAGAGTAATCAGAAAAAGATCAACCTCCGAGGCCGGCGTAATCAAACACAGACTGCCTGGGGGGCAACAACGGTAATAATCAAACACAGGCTGCTGGTTCACTATCAGTCCAGCAGGATAATGATATGACAACGAAAAAGAAATTCCCCTGTTCAGGACCCATAACACAGCGGACACCAATCAACCGTGCCTTGAGGGTTGCTCCTGGTTACCTTGAGATTGTGGAGCTGGAAAAAAAAAGTTTCAATGAGATCTCTATTTGTGAAAATGTCAAATAATGAGACATCTGCCAATTATATTCCAAAAAATGTTAAAAAATTACCAACCCCCAATCTGTAGTGAAATTTGACTGATGCTCAACAATGATCATATTTCCCGTTCCATCTGTTTGCCAAACTGTCATTCATTTGCCTATTTTTTGACCTTCAAATCTATCGTTCAATTTCCCTGACATGTACCATCTCCATTTTGACACTTCTGGTGAGCTGCGGGGGGCATTCTCCACTGTCAGACAGACTCTTTCTGACAACTATGCACTACTGGGTATGTCTAATCTCTAAGACCCATGGAAGGACAACACCACTACAAGAAAAAGAAGACACCAGAGTGCTCACATCATTTTGTCTTGTTGCCATTCACTTTGTACTTCATACCACACTGATTTTTAAGCTTACAACCATCTGTCTTTGAGTCCGTCTTCCTGCCTGTGTGTGTATATATAAACGTGTGTCCTTCCACTTCAACATCACACTCCTATCATACCCATCAGCAACTCATGTCTTGCTCTTCTCTCAAATCTTCCTGACCTTCCTCAAATAAACCTATCAGCTGTAATCAAGAGCCATCTTATCCTTTCTCTTACATTAGCTTTGACATATCCACACAGACTTGCAGACACATAGGCACACAGTTAACTTGTCACACAGGTCTGTTCTCTCCCTCGTGGGTGTTTAAAGCTGAAGCAGCTTGAACCACAAAGCTCAGTGGCAACTGTGGGATTTCATCCAGGCCCCTGCTGTGCTGGGCACATAAACAGCTCATACTGCACCACCCATTGATATCAATTTGAAATGACTTGTGTCAGAGTAATACGATATTTCTCTAACCTTTAATCTCATTTGTTGAATATTGGAACGTCTTCACCTATCTCTTTATACCAGTATGTGTTCCCCGATATTTTTTTTTCATAATAAACAAATTATGTCTGTCTCTAATATAAATAATAATAAGTAATAAAATGGATTTTTCCAGTGATTGCTGTAGTAGACTGTTAGATTGCTCAGTAATATTCATACATGTGACCACATTACATCATTGCAAATATGTTATACACATTTTAAGGGTTTGAGTTTGCTGTGAATTTTGATTTACTAGGTGAGTTAATTTTAGAGGGAAAGAGACAGACAGGATAGAGGAGGTAGATAAATATGAAAGGAGACGTACTGGAATTAATGAGAGAGCAAGTGAAGAGCTGCAAAAGCCATACTACGAAGCCCAGACTGTTAAATAGACTGCATGGTCTGTTCACTGTTTTCATATCTAGTGAGAAAGGACTGAACAAAAACTCTGACATTGCCTAGAGAGGCAGAGAAATATGTCAGTGATAATGCATCATAAGTGGATAGAAATGTGAATATTCCTACCACGTCAGTGCCGGCTGAATGAAAACAAGACTTACCTGGAGCTATATGTTTTCTCGTAATGTTATGCAATTAAAACTCAGGTTTTGTACTGTCTGTCAAACATTCAAGGACTAACAAAAAGAACCATTGACATCGGTGAATAATATTAAATCAATTTATGTAATTAATGGTAATAGGTAGGTAAATGGTAATTATAAGTTCAGTTCAGTGTCCGTGTTTTGTACAACCGATTATAATTGAAGTATACAGGCATGATATGTAACATGCCTAAAGATTATAAACTTAGGATGAGCAATTGATGAAGACACATTTCTTAAAACAATGCTAATTAAATTAAACTTAATACAAGGTTATAACGTGTATGTTAGCCATTTAGTTACTAAGAAGTTATCCAGCATTTTTGCAATGTTTATAATAGCAGGCCTTAGTTCAACATTGAACTAACTTGTGCTTGTAACCTGTGGAGGGAGACATGTCTGACACATTCAGTGAGTAAACATACACAGAGACATTTGTACAAGTGAGATCAGCTACACACCACATCTATTGTACATGGGCCCCACCTGTCATAACGCCTCAGAATCATCATGAAAAGGATAATTATGTTGATTTCAGATTTGATCACATCATAATTTGCTAGTTTATGAATGTGATGTTCTTCATAAACACTTATATCATGAACACTGATTCATAAAGGTGAATTTTATGAACTCATCATTCACACTAAATAGTCATTTTTTAATGTAAAATCACTTCTTCTATAGGCCTCCATTCACAATCGAATAGCGTGTGATCACCCTTTAAACACTGCTGACCACATATCAATTCAAA
This sequence comes from Gymnapogon annona, assembly GCA_029814585.1. Lineage (NCBI taxonomy): Eukaryota > Metazoa > Chordata > Actinopteri > Kurtiformes > Apogonidae > Gymnapogon > Gymnapogon annona. Next base: position 26,040,348 of record JAPTHA010000001.1, read on the forward strand.
TATTACTGGGAATTGATTAGTAATGCCTTACACAGCTGCATTACAGCAAACTGTAATATGTTACTGTAATGCATTACTTTTGTAACAAGGTACTCCCAACTGACAGTACGTGAAGTCATTTAATACAATATGAAGTCATTCAAATGAATTGCAAATGCAACACACTCATGGATGCAGGGTTAAAATTTATCAAACATATTACATGTAATAGTAAATCACTGTTGGACAGTTTTACGGCACAGCATCCAGCTTTGAGCTACTTTTTGACAAGCAGGCTGCATTTGACTGATTAAAGTTAATTCATACATTATCAACCACTACCGGTAAGCATTGTTAGTTGCTCAGCTGTTAAATTCTTTATGACCATCACCTATTGTTCTGCAGAGGGGTGCATCCAATACACTATATATTTATACACACACACACACACAGAGACATTTGAGGTTTGTTCATATTTGTTTAGGAATTTGTTATTTTTTGAGAAATGATGTTTTGTAAATGTAAACATTTTCATCTAATTTTACCAATATACATTAAAACCATGAGAGATTGAATTATGGACCTTGAACTAATGAGACTTTGATAGCTTTAACTAATATGTGTTAATGTCTTCAGTGTATTTTTTGTATTTCATTAACTTGTCCCACGGACTGTATATTTAACACCCTGATTTACACTTACAGATGTCTTTACTGTTTAGGAAATCAATATTTGCATATGAAATAAGCTGGTGTGTAAAAGCCTCAACCCTTCACACAATTGAATACCCTGATATTCTAAATTCCAACTTTAGTGTGTTATTGTCATGTAGAAAATCAAGGTTCATTATTTTTACTATTTTGATGACCATCCCCCAGGAGTCTGGGTCTGCTCCAGGTTTCTGTGGGTTAAAGGGAGTTTTTCCATTGTTTTTGTTTGCTCCTCTTGGGTTTCAGTAAATTTAGCTTGAGAATTTGGTTAGACCAGCCATATGTAAAGTGCCTTCAGATTACTTCATTTGATGCTATATAAATACAATTTGATTGATGGAATGTCCTTTTTGTCAGGTTCTGCCATGTCTTTAGGGTTAGGTTAGGGTTAGCAGGGCCTTGTCATCACTACTGATGGCAGGGTGGGCTAGGGGTCTCCCTCCTCTTGCCATATTACACCTAAGCAGACACTTCCTAAAAATTAAATAAAACAACTGTTATAAGGTCATAAACTGACAAAAAAAAAACATTTATATTCACCACTTAATTTCTAGCATTCAAATGTTGTATAAGTAGGTTAAATCACTGTATCACTCTCTAATCCCGGATGGATAGCTCAGTTGGTAAGATGCCTGGCTGGTGCCTAGGGGACCTGGGTTCAAATCCCTGCATGAGCGTCCAGTGGGTTGTGTCAGGAAGGGGATCCAGTGTAAAAACTCCCCCGGAAGGGAAAAAGCCAAAATAAACTGTTATAGAAATTATTGAATGTAGTATAATTTTTCGCATTGTAGAAGACTGTTGTAATTTTGTTTTTAAGGTTGTGACTCTGTCCTCCACAAGTATCATGATGTGTTTAGATTGTTATCTATCTCCTCTTGTTTACACTCCTGACCCTTGTATCAGGATGCGTCGACCCCCGCACATTCCTAACATTTGTAAGACAAAGGAACGGGGGTGTCTTTAAAGGGCCTGAAGACGTCTTGGTGTGTTTCTCATACAGACCGCATGGCGCTCTGTACAACATGTTATTTTTATTATTTTATTAACCTTTATTTTACCAGGTAAGTCCACTGAGAACGGGTTCTCATTTGCAGGGACGACCTGGGGACAAGGTAGGTGAAGTGTCTTGCCCAGGACACAACGGCACATGATCAGGAGAGAGCAGGAATCGAACCGCCAATCCTTTGGTTACCAGACGACCTGCTCTACCATGTGCCTTTTGAGCTCAAAATAAATGCATATATTGAAAAGGCATTGGCCATTTGTGGATCATTTTCATTGGCCTCCAAAAGACAAAAATCGCCACAACAAAATCATCACTGTATCACTCTCTACTACAGTGTAGTTTTGGCCATTGGCCTATGTCTGACAACTTTGTCTGATAAACTACATCAGTGGCTTTGATGATGATGAGGATTTCTTTTGGCTTTGTCCCATCCGGGTTCGCCACAGCTTATTTGATTTGGCAGGAGTTTTGTTTTACGGATGGCCTTCCTGACACAACCCACTGGACACTCTTACTGGGGATCGAACCCAGTATCCTATATGCACCAGCCCAGTGCCTTACCAACTGAGTTATCCAGCCAGAATGCTCAGTGGCTTGTTAGGGCAGAAACTAATAGATTAGATACATAGAATAATATAGAATAATACATTTATACCTTCTGTGGCTGCCCATTTGTTTTTTATTCAGACCCAAATGCTGCTTGAATAGACAGTTGTGTCTTCGTGATTAAACATTAGATTTTAGTCTCTTCACCATATAGACTCCCATTATAAATGGCGCATGTGCAGTAGATCCCTCTCCAATACAAGACAGGAAGAGAGGCTTGTGACACACATTGTAAATTTGCACTCTGACCTATGGACAGACAGCTCAGTGTGTACAGCTGTGGTTTAGTATGCAGGAGACAGGGATTTGAATTCTAGCAAGAAAACTTAGATTATTTTCAACATTTTACGTGTTCTCATAGAGGAACACAACGCCAATGAAGCCGGTAGGTAAATATTGCAGTAATATACCATGTCACAAAATCTACAAATATATACTGGTCATTGAGTCTTACCTTTACTGGATCAGAATAGGAATAAAGATTTTATTTAAATGCTGTAAATGCATCATAATTCAGTTAATTATTCTCATTCCTGTCTTTTCAAAAATACAAGCATATGCTGAAACACATTTGGAATATATTTCCCAAGAGCACTGTGCTCCCCCTCAGTCCCAAGGCTAGATTATTATACACAAAAAAAAAAAAAAAAAAGTGTGGTAGTGAGAGAGCGAGAGCAGAAGGAGCCTGGGTTTTTGTCAGTGGGTCACACGGTGGTGGCATGGTTAAATAGCTAATATGATTAAATTTAGCAGAGGCACGAGTCACATTCTCAGCACACATCAAAGTGTACCCGCTACTGTGAGAGCAAAGCGAGCCCTGTGCGAAATCCAAGCGAGAGATGGGAGTGAGGAGACGGTGTGGTAAAGACTGATGATTTAAACATAAAAACACTTAAAACAGAAATGAAATATGAGGCAATAATGAGGCAAGAGAGAAGGAAGAAGTATTGGCTTAACCTATCGAATATACAGCATGACCTGAAAAGCAGCTGTTAACAATAAAGCCTCTTTGTCTTTTCATCTGTGTACAAATGAAGGGCCATTGACAAATACTTATGGTGTCAAGTATGAAACAAGCACCGTGACCTTGTGGTTTGATTATCTGCCTTGAGACGGAGAGTTTGTGGGCTCATGTCTCAAATAGTTTATTGCATGGAGTCTCTAGAGCCATCGAGCCTCTCTGCTTATAGTGTGGAGCACTCATGTCCTGCCTTAGTTGTAGAAATGTTGTGGACAACACACTGTGTGTGTGTATATATATATATATATATATATATATATATATATACACACAATAAGTATAAACTATGTATATATTTGCTGTGTTTATGCTTCATGTGTTGATGTGGATAATGGTTGTGTTGATGTCACAACCATTATCCACAACCATCACCCTTTCTGTGACCATAACCCTCAAGCTTAATTGCATATGTATTAACAGCTACACAGACAACTCCCTCACAGGTTTAAAAGTCCGGCTTCAGTTATCAGAACTGAACAAGTCTTTTGGATGAGAGAGATACCTAGCAAAACCAACCCATTTGAATTGAGGAGAACTATACTATTTAAAACAATCAAAATAGCTAATGTCCAAGCAATTGCTGAATGTGTTTTGAAGGATTTTAACTTCTGTTAGCAGACAATATCAAACATTCATTAAAAACCCTTTCACTGCCAAAGATGAGTTTTCTCGTCTTATCGTAGCCGAACGTTGAACGCCAAAGACGAGTTTTCTCATCTTTGGCATTTATTCGTGGGGGGGCAGATCAAAGTCTTCTCCACCTTGGGTGTGAATTTCAGACCTGTGCGCAATCTATTTCTTCCTCAGTAGGGGGCAGAAGTTTTGTTTGCCTTCACTCGGCAAAAGCAGCAGAAGAAGATGCATGTAAAATGGACTGATGGAAGGGGGAGACGGTTGGAAGGGGTAGACATGAATTGTGGGTTGAGAAAAACGTGGCAAAATTAAATGGAAAGCAGTACCAACAATTGACACTGGCAGAGAGTTTGTCTGATCTTTTGCTGGTAGATCAGTTTGGCGGTTGCTATGGATTGGGGTGACTGTGAGAATGAGAAGAGTCACCTTAGGAAAGGGTAGCAAACAGCTAGCGCTTAGCAATGATCTAGCAGTTAGCACTGAATGTGCTACATTAGAAGCAGCAGTTGGATAATTCTGAACCCGACCCTCATGGCTCCCATTGGTCAACAGCAGTGATTCATCCGCAGATGGGCGCGGATCCAGCAGAACTGACCGGTACCGTTGCCCTGGGAGTGCAGGTAAAACCTTATAACATGCTTGTGCATGTGTGCTAGTGTTACTTTGTTTGCAAGCTGAATTCATACTGTAATCATTCCAATACTTTGGGACTTCTATTCCATTCTTTTATGACACGGTAGTAATAAAAAATAATGTTATGCTAATTTGACCTATTTCTACAAATACTGAATCAAGCAGCGTTCTAACTGTGGAACGACCGGGTATAGAGCAACCGAAGAGGTCCACCCACGGTCTGCACCACCTGGAACAAATCACTGCCCAACCAGCACCCCCGGAATGAACTGAGCCCCCCGAATGACCGAACCTCAGTCGAGCACCGAAGCTCATCCGTACATCTATAGATAAGATCGAACTTTATTGATCCACCACAGGGAAATGTGTGGTCACAGCAGCCAAATACACAAATAAGAGCAGACAGATACACATGTATGTATGTGTGTGTCTGTATGTTTATGTGTGTATGTATGTAAATGTGTGTGTGTTGTAATCTATTCTGCTGCTGTAACCTGAAATTTCCCTGAGTGAGATGAATAAAGGTATATCTAATCTATAATTGTATATATATTTCAATATTTTACACAGACACACACACACACACACGCATGTCTATAGTTCACCCATGCACACACCTGCAAATAGTTCAAACAGATACAAACATCTGTAAATCAATTAGTATTTTTATGTTCTGTGTGTTCTAAATCTGTGAATAAATGTTATTTTGTCATCAAAAGTATTTCTCCTTTTTTTGTTGTTTGATAGAAGTAAACAAGTGTTCAGATGTTTGAGGTTTCACTAAAACTACTAAATATGGATGTCGGGGACCGTTTTTCTTCTCTACAGAAAAAGCTCATTTTCTGTTTTTTGGTCAAAATCAGGTGTTTTGGCTGAAACCACCCTATGTTCTACAGCCAATTACTAAAGAACCATAAGAGCTAGAAACAAACTTTTTTATTCTAATGAAAGAAGAGAATCTGAAGTTTTGTTTGATGATTTCAGTGTTTGTGTAGTCTTAAAATTCAATATTCTGACTGGCAGTCAATGAGTTAAAAGATGTTCATTTTTTTCCAATATGAACGCAATTTTTAATTTTATACGGACCCTGAAAAAGTTGATTATGACACATTAGACATTAGCCATCCTTTACTGTCATTACACAGACACACACAGTGAATCTGGCAACAAAATGTCCTTGATTGGCAACTGAAACTCAAAATAGATATGGAAAATACAAAAGTGCAAAATTACTAAAGTGAATCCAAAGCCATGAGTGGCTGCAGTGCAATGGTGACAACACATACAATCAATATAATAAGGAATATATAAGATGGACAGTGCAATATTGCACAACAATGTAAACAGTACTATAAACAGTGTAACCATTACATAAATATATGCAGTACCATAAACAGTGTAAATATTAGACATCAATGTAAACAGTACTATCAACAGTGTAACCATTACATAAATGTAAACAGTACCATAAACGGTGTAAATATTACACATCTATGTAAACAGTACTATAAACACCTAGTTACAATACATGAATCAAATGCTTGAAGGGACTCAATCTTTTTGAAATGTGCACAGTTCTGGCGTCCTGGATAGTGGTGGATGAAGAAGCAGTGACTGCCAAACACCACTGCCTCTCATGTACGGCTTTAAATTCACTTACTTATACCCGTTTATTATTAAGTGATACAAGTACGATACTGCAATGTCAGTGAAAGAAATATGCCAATTTAACTCAATTTCTGAATTTCATCTTAAACCTGCGTGATTTTATCGTACATAGGTTTAGGGTTACATACGCCTGAAAATGTGGCCAGTGTCTGAAGTGTCTGAAGAAAAGAGAGCAGGAGAAGCCCCTTCTATTTCCTCCTCAGATGATTTAAAGTAAATTTGGTCTATGTTTCGTAGTCTGTTTTTTGTGCTGAATGTTAGTTCTTGTCCCTGGGCTCAGACACACTCTTCACCCAGACTCCAAGTTCTTATTCTCTGCCAGACAAGGTGAGAGTCATTTTGAAACCATTTTTTCTAAGTTGCTCAGTTCTACTGAACGCACTTGTGATCATCAAGCCACATTTTCTTTTTTTTATGTAATAAATGTAGATTATAAACATTTTTGTATATGCATAAATACATTTTTGACACTCAGACACAAAAATACTGCACTCTTCCAATATTTTGTTTCTACCTTATTTTTACCTTAACTATGCCCTGTTCTTTATTACCTAACAGAAGTATTCATGGCCTCAGACATGCATTAATTGCTCACGGAAACAAGCTCAATGTCACACATTCTTGACCATTTTGTGTTCTGCCCTATTTTGCTATATGCACAAAATTCTGATCATTGACTCTTGCATTCCTGCATGCACATCTGGCCTCTTACAGACCATGGAAATTAACCTGGGCTGACAGACTGAAAAAACTTGCGCATTCAAAAACACACCTTGAGCTACACAGTTTCAGGCCTGTCAAAGCCTGACACTGTAGGTTTCAAAGTCCTCTATTTGGCATAAAATCATATTAATGGACAACCCTTCATGTCAACATGATCCATGTGCCCCCCACCCCAGAACAAATCTTGTCTAAACCTAGCTGTTGAGCAGGGGGTACTACAGGTACTTACATAGCTTGATAGTATTTTGGAGGAGCAGGGTGGGTGCCGTTGATATTTTTACAGTCTAACAGCTTATTTCGGTCTCAGCACCTCCTCTCTGCTTTCATTGTCACATTGTCTCAGCACGCCCTGGGGGGGAGG
>JAPTHA010000001.1:26080081-26093383 GCA_029814585.1 Gymnapogon annona
ATATATCACATGTAGTGAGCAAGTCTTTGTTTTTGCAACTATCAATTTGCACCAATGGAAATAAAGGGATAGAACTCTCTCTACAGGTGAAGTTCAGCTGAATAGCTTTAATAGTTTACACCCTGCATTATTGAGGGTTCAGATAAATTTTCCCTTTTTTTCTGTTTGTAAAACATAGGAAGAACAATGGGGTATTGTCTGCAACAGTTAAAGCAGTTGGATTGGGTTGAATTGTGGAACTGTATCTTCTTTCCCACGTATTATCAGCATAGCTGTGTATTTCACACCATAACAATCTATGCCTACATCCATTGTCTTTTACTTTTCTCTTTTGGTCCGCTCTCACCAGTAGAAAGCCAACCAAAAAAAAAAGAAAAGAGTCCAGTGGTATCTGTGAGCCAGGAATCCTTCACACCGGGCAGCTTTGCTTGTACACCCACCGCAGTCTGGTCAGCAGTAGCTGTTAGGTCTCCATCATGTTAATAGACCGGTTGGTAGTTCAACCGTTCACACCCGAACTGATGGAAAGCCTGGTTGTACCGTCTCCTCCTCATCCCGGTACACGTCGTGAGCTCTGCAAACCGCAGTACTGATGCCGTAGTCTCCTGAGAAAGATGGGTCGCTCTCCGGGAGTACACCACTGTTGCTCATCCCAACAGTAGACACAGACTGGCTTATGAGATCCCACGTTGGTCTTGAAGATGTCCATGAGAGTAGCAAACAGACGACTACCCTCACAAGTCTTCAAAAATTACACGTCCATGTTGTACAAAAGTCCAATTAACACTACCACAAGAGTCGAGGCAGAAAAATTTAAAGTAGGAAAAAAAGTTAGGAGCTGCTATAAGAGGCTGCCTGCTATAGCACCATCTTGATGACGCCATAAAAATTCATACTGTAATCATATATGATATAGCTGTGATCATTGATTAAGAAAAAGATTTGTATTCTCATGTGACTATTTCACTCTGTGTCCCACTCTGCATTTGAGTATGTGCAGAGTGATCTCCTGTGCGCTGATGACCCAGGTCGGCTCATTTATCCCATTCAGGAAGCAAGAGATTGATTGTGCCTGTGCCATTGCTGTAATTATACTGTCATCACTTAATCAACCTTATTGGATTCCTCAAGCGGTCACAGTCCCTGAGGCTGGGGCTAGGGGAAAGATTGACTTTTTTTTTGGACAGAGAGAGAATGAAAGTGAGTGGGAAACAGGGAGAGGGAGAGAAAGGAAGAGACCAAATTAACCAAGGAGTCGTTTGAGAGGCAAAGCAATTGGGTAATAAGGACAGAGAGACATCAAATGAGCGCACATTGACAGTAAAGGAATGTAACAGTTCTAAGAGGATGTCAAAGATGACTATGTGGGAGCAGCAATGTGGAAAAGAGAGGGGTGCACGGTGATGACAGGGAATCGGGAGGGAGTTAATGTAATTGTTTTTTCTAGTCTCTGTCTGGCCCCCAAGAGAAGTAAGTACCAAATGGGGTGTCACCTGGAAAAGCATTTTAATAGTTAATTTGTCTCCAGAGCTGGGCAAAAAGGGGATGCTTTGAAGAGCAGAACACAGATGGTCATCAGAGTGAAAGTGAACCTCATACAAACCTAAACCCATGCACCCACAGATACGCACACAATAAAGTCCTGTACTCATCACCTGGGTGCACACCATATGCCATGGTGGCTGACAACCTGCTCTCTAGGCTCATGCTGAGCAAGGCACGTAAACGCATATGCCTGTGCACACTCACAAATCTTGACTATTTCATAACTGTTCCACTCCCCCACCACAAAGATCCTTTCCTGCAATTGTTTGCTGCTACGATGACAATTTACCAGCTGATAGAAATGCCTGGTACAGTTTCTCCACATTGAACCACATCATTGCACACGTAACCACACTCAAATACAGGAAAGATAAACAGTTAAGTACTCACATTGTGGTGTGCGCACACACACTCAGGTTGTGATGAAAAATGTAAATTGTGCTTTTGTCAATACATCATTGTGTGAAATTACCTACCATAACATCAGCATCCCCCCTTGTGCCATTTCAATTCTGACTTAGCATAATCCATACACTGACTCACCTCTTAAATCTAATGATGCTGTTGAAACAACCAAAAACAATTCTTCCTGCCATCTTGTTAGGACACATACCTGTGCTCTAGTCACTAAAACAGCAGCCCACCTTTCATTCAATTACTGTACTGACTTTAATGGCTATGAGCTCTCCTTTTGTGCCTGGCATGCTTTATTCCTCTCCCTGTGTGGCTTGCAGGTGATTACTTCAAGGCAGTAAAGGTCTTATTGTGAGTTCTGCAGTTTGCAGACATACTGTATTTTTTTTGTTTGATGTGGTGTCCAAGGGAATTTTGATATTTCCATTATAAAGAAAAGGGCAGAGGGAATGTCCTTACAAATGTTGTTTCAGTTTTTTGTACTGTATTTATTGGTAACTTTTGGGGACATTGCATTTGTTAGCCTACATGTACCATGCTGTGATTCTTATGTTGATTTTTATTCTTTTTTTTTTTTTTTTTTTGACAGATTATGGGGTTGAAAGAAAAATACGCACCACTGCTTAGCTTTGCAAAAATACACTATTCATTTGGAGGCAAAGCACAGGGTGACTTTATTATCAAAATGAATAAATTAACATTGACAAATCCACATCTCTCTATCCTGGTCTCTGATTTTTTTGTACATTTGTCACGCTTAAATGTTTCATATCGTCAAGAAAATTACAAACACAACATTACACAAACACAAAATGTTGTTTTTAATTAAAGGTGTGTATTATTAAGGGCTTTCTTGGTCACTAATCTCTTTTTTTTTTTTTTTTTCAAGTTGTCAGAAACTGGAAAATCTGTAACTGAGAGCAGCTTTGTAGTGAATTCGGCTGTATAACTTATGTGAACACAAAGCGTAGAAGAGAGAATAAAGGTGCAGCAGGTTGACACTCAACAGCAGCTGTCTGTTGCTTGATTAGCAGTGAAGAAAACAAGACAAAACTTGTTACCTGTGATATTTAGAGCTTAACGTTCACATCCAGAAACCAAATCTCACTCGTTCAGTGGGAGTTGGCAAAACCTCTTGTCCAATTACATAAGGATAATAAAAAATAAAACACGATTATGCCTGCAATAACATTTATAGTGATCACAGGTCCAACTAATTTGAAGGAACCACTTGGACTGCAACATCCAGTCACTCATTTCCTAAAGATATATTAACTCTGAAATGGACTAAGTGCAATTTGAAAACATTTTACTAAGTTTGTAAGTGTGAAGAATGTGAGAGTTTTGTTTGTCTCTGTGTGAGTCCGGTGATGAACTAGAGACCAGTCCAAGGTGAACCTGCCTTCACCCATAAGTAGCTGGGATAGACTCCAGTGATCCGAGTGAGGATGAAGCGGGTTCAAAAGATGAATGAAATGAAACTGAAATTGTAAAAATGTATCTTTGAACTATTTCAAATGCACTCAAACATGTCAGTGTGTCTAGAGCATTTAGTGTCCATGTTCCAATATTTTATTTTCATTTTTTTTCCAAGCCATTTTTAGTTTTGTGTGTGATGCAGGTCTCTATCCTAATGTGTGTTACACAATATGTAACAACTCTCAGTCAACAATGTAAACTAGAATATACAGACAAAAACACTGTGAAACACACTATCACTATTATATTTAATTCGTTACAAGGTTTCACCACTAAAACACTGCTAAAACTCTCCAAAAATCCATAATGACAGTTAGGGTCTCACCTAATAGACAATGTTTGGTTTCTGTCAATAGATGTGGATGCAGAAATATGTTACTGGAGACACAACCACCCTAAAGGGGATAACCAATTAACCTATCAGTGCATGTCTTTGGATGGTGTGAGGAAGCCGGAAAACCCAGAGAGAACCCACGCAAACTCAGGGAGAGCATGAAAACCACGTAAAGGCATAGGTGCTGTCCACTGCTTCTGAACATTTCTTTGCACATATTTACAATTTTTTTAAATAGTATAATAAAAATCCCAGTCTGTTTTTTTTTTTTTTTTTACTATAAAATAGTGTTAAGTATTTATGACACAAATATCCTGATGAATGGCCAGAAATGGAAAGTCAAGTTATTCCAAAAGAAAAAAAAATACATTTTTGACATATAAAATCAATCTATCTGTCTATCTATTTAATTTATTAGACAATATTACAATTACATTCATACACCACAAGACAACAGTCCTGACACATGATGGCAGGGCCAGAGCCTGCAGGCAAAATCAAACAAATCCATAAATAAGTGAACGGTACAGAGAGACACATGTTACCTCACACGTCCTATGTCCTACAAATTCTGCTCAGGTATATAGAGCTGATCCCATGAGGTGCGCCGGAAAACGTTCCTTTTTTTGATACTTTTATTGCAAAAGCCACATCAAGAAATCTAGACTTGTTATAATGGTAAGTTATTAAAGCTGAAAAGGGGAGTCCCACACACCACTAATCATTGCAAAAATTTGTTATTTATTCAAGCAACGTTTTGACCACAGCAGGGTTTTCCTCAGGCAAATGATTGCACTGGTGGTAGAAGCACCTCTTAAATAGCCTGGGTGTGGCAAGCACCCAGGGGTGCTAGGTTCTGTAGGCTACCAGGTAGTAAGGTAAAATTAAGCTTAGAAGCCTACATCAAATACAGAATCTGTGTGAACAACAATACACAGCATTCACAATACAATATAGAAAAATATTTTTAAAAAAGTAGATATCTGTAGCCTTAAGAAACTGAATAGTCAACAGGTATAGTTAAAAAAAAAAAACACCTGACAAACCCCAAGAGCACAACACAGCATACAACCCGGAAATGAAAAAATTGCCAACATATACAGTTCTCATGAAAAAAATATTTTTTTTCTGTTCATCATTCAGACCTTTTGGTGACAGAGTTTGAAGTGTAAATATCCAAAAAGACTTCTCGCTGCTTTAGACGCATGTCATGATCTCCCCCTCTAGGTTGCGGTTGGACTTGCTCAATACCCATAAATCTGAGGGAACTGATGTCATGGTTCATGTTGTTAAAATGGGCAGCCACAGGATAGTCTCTATCATTTCTGTGAATAAAGCTTTTGTGCTCAGATATCCTCAGATTTAGTTTTCTCGTTGTCTTTCTGACATAAGCCAAGCCACATGGGCAACGCAGCATAGACCATGTGGGTGGACACACATGTGATCACACTTTTTATTGGATATTTTTTTCCCTTGTGAGGGTGGCAAAAGTGTCCCATCTTTGTGGTGTTATTACACTGTGCGCAACTGCCGCAGCGGTAATTGCTGTTGGGGAGAGGACGCAAGAGCGTTTGAGTCTGGGCGGGGCCTTTCGTGTGCGCATGGACCAAATTATCTCTTAGGTTTTTTCCCCCGTTTGTTGCCACAGTCTTCTCTGGCTACAACAGCTAAAGTCTTCGTTGAGTATTAGGAAAGTCTGTAATGAATTTGTTTGGAACATTCAGTCATTCATTCATCTTCCAAACTCGCTTTATCCTTTGCAGGGTCAGGCGAAGGCGGGGGGGAAAGCTGTAAATTGATTATGAAAGATAAGGCACTACTATAGTTGGAAGTTTAAAATATGTACTATACTCATAATTGAGTTCAATTGCACATCCACCTCTCCAAATGAACTAGTCTGAGTCTGATAACACATGACTAGTGTAAATGCACCCTAAAAAAACATATCATTTGTATTTTTTTCTCATGAAGTCTGTCATGTTTCCATGTATGTCAAGCTGGTTTTATTTACTTCCTGTGTGGAAGTAAATAAAACTGGCCCTAGTGTACTAGTGTGCTCTCTAGCTTTTCCCTCCAGATTCCCTCACTGCGTCTCTAATCTGTCTTGTCTGTAATCACTCCCCAATGTGCCCAGCTGTCCTGATTTCCCCTTGTATATAAGTGGCGTGCTTTCCTTTTGTTTTCGTCAGTTCGTTGCATGTCTGTCCTCAGTCACAGCCTCGTTCTTGCCTTGCTCTTGTCGTGCCTTGCCTTAGTAAGTATTGTTTAGTTTAGTCTTGTATTGTATTTTTAGTGTTGTTCCTGTTTTGTCAAATATTGATAGTATTCCTCTTAGGAGCGATTTTGTTTTGTATTTTTGTCTTTTGTTCTCTTTTACTGATTGCTGTGTTTTCCTCATATTGAGTGATTTTGATTTGTAGTTTGTTAATTCTGATTTTCCCGTTGTGGGTTATTTTTGTTAAAAGTAAAATTATTCCCGTGTTTTTGATCAGCGCTTTTCGTTTGTGATTAAAGTAATTAAAGGTTGAATTGTTAACCTGTATGTATAGAATGTTCACCTGTGAACTCTAAATAAAGTCTCTCATTCTGAAAATCAGTCATTCCGTACCTAAATTCATTTGTCTCAGAACATTTTTGCAAAGTCATTCATTCACTGACAAAAGCAAATGTAAAATATTGACTTAAATGAGCCAAATAAATTCAAATTATCATGAATCAAATTAGTTTCGACACTAAATAAACTAGTAAAAGTCAAAATCTGCCAAAAAAATGTCTCAGATGGTACCTTTGAATTGCAAGGTGAGTAAACATGTATTTGTCATTTACCCTTAGGTTTCACATTATTTCAGGAGTTTGTCTAAGAAAGAAGTAATGCTTATAACTGGTTAAGAAGCAGCAATAACTGCGTAAGTATAACATTTGTTGAAATGGGGAGGGGCTACAAAGGTGAGGCAGAGAGGATAGCAACTAAACCCAGCCTAACTCACCCAGTTCAGACAGACCGGCCACATATTGAGGCAACAGACACCAGACGACAAGCTCCATTACCCTGTGGAGTACAGCAGCTAAGAGAGGGCACAGAGGGGCAAAGAGTAACAGAGGAGGGACACTGGAGGAGCAGAGGTGAAGACAGGGAAAAAAATGTGTCGAAATTAAAACCAACCGAAGGAGAAAAGAGGCAAAAACATTACACGATGATGACAGTCCATGCTGTGCTGACCTCTGTGTCACAGACCATTTGCATTTAGCTACTACACAGACTATGTTCACACAGTATGCCTTGAGGCTGAAGTGTGCATGTTCAAATCTGTTTACTCTCCGAGTCACAGTTTATGTATTTGAAATTACATTTGCTAGATCTGTGTGGACAAGTGGTGGCGTCACAGTGTGAACAGCTTCAACGAAATCCATTTTAAGCAAAATTTCAGGATGATATGTTTGATCAGCATGGTCTAAAACACCACAGAACTATGGTAATTCACAGCACAAGTCACACCTGACAGCATATCCATATGGCCCTAAATCAGGACTAAAACAATCAAATTTTTGTTTTTTTTTGTAGGATTTATGGAAGATAAATTGGTATAACATAGGAGTGATTTTGGTCAGACTTGTTTGTTGGTTGTTTAAGAATAACAATTGAATTGAATATACCTTTATTAGTCACACGAGGGGAAATTTCACACACACAGCAGCGTAATACAAAGAGTAGAAAAAAAAAAAAGAACAAAGCAGAACAGAACAGATACACAACAAATTGAATTCTTGCACAACACGGACCACATAGACATGATTGAAGTCCCAGAGACGATAAAGTTGAAAAGTGCCCAGATTGTAATCAATTATTATTTTTTTCTAATTTCAGTTGTTACAATGAGTTGAAAGAGGGCTATCGCCATTTGTAATGTGAACAAAGCCGGCCAAGTCACTGCACAGTGTTTCACTGCAGTGTTTCACTGCACTGTTTTGCAGCAACAGCATGGCATGAACAACTACAGGAGTCACTGACATGCAGCATCTGTATGAAAAGGTGAACACAAGTCCTGAAAGACCCACACGGTCAATTGTCTGAAGTTTTCTGCATTTGGGTGAACATCGCAACACAGGTGGACAGGTGGATGAGAGCTACAGTTGAGTAGTTTTTCGTCACAGAAATGTGGTACCAACACATCCAAGCCCACCTCACTGACCATGAAGTTCCGCGGAGTGTTTGTGTTAACTTTGTGAAACAAAGACGAAAGTGACGACTCCAACAACCCAAGCATTCTATGTGGTTTGGTTGACTTTGGTTGATGAGGCCTTTGAGGCGCACCTGAAAACCGCCACAGTGTCTAAGGGCACTTAAATGAAAACACAAACAATCACAATCTATTAACTAATGATGTTGGTTTTTAATAGTTATCTTAACATTGATATGTTGTTTTCAGGCAATATGTAATTTTTTGGTAAATCTAAACAATTGGCCACCTATATTTGTATTTATAGTTCACTGTTGAATGGATGCCATTATTCTATAAATTCACTCAAGACCTTCATTGTTATTTATGGCAGACATTGGGCTAAATATAACGCATCGTATTTACAAAGCATATAATTAAAATAATTACTTTAGTCAAATTTGAGTGTTTTTCATGGGAATTATTGATAAGTGTGGACACTCGACTGCAGACAGACACCAGTCACAACATAACCTCCTTGGAGGAAAAGTAGGTTTAAAATGTCTCTCTACATCAACAACTGATATTTAATATTTAAGTGAATTTTTTTTAGCATTTATAGGGACAAAAGCTGTTCTTAACCACAGTGTTACACCTACATTTATCCACTGCAAAGACTTATGGGGGAGACTATGGCTCAGCTGGTAGAGCAGGTCGTCCAATGGCCAAAGGTTTGGCAGTGTGAATCCTGGCTCAGACTGTCCACATGTCGAAGTGTCCTTGAGCAAGACACTGAACCAGTGCCAGTGACAGTGGAGCCTGGCAGCTGCCTTGCATGGCAGCAGCCGCCCACTGGTGTGCGAATATGTGTGAATGTGAGGCCAATGTAAAAAACGTTTTGGGCACCACATATGTGTAGAAAAGCGCTATATAAGTGCAATCCATTTACCATTTATCTGTCTTATTGAAATAAACATTTTCTAAAAGAAATGAACTGTCAGTGAAAAATAAAACCTGTGTCCCACATTCAACTCCTTTCTCTTGGTTTCCTCTCGATTTATACAGTTAAACACAAAATAAACTATTTCCCCCAATACATCTTAGAAGATGCTGAAATAGTTTAGGGGGGGGGGGTGTTCAAGGATTTTAAAGCGGTGATTTTTCCGTCACCTTCCTTGCCACCCTTGACTTTAACTTTCTATTCACTTTCTCATGTGATGTTGGAAAATGCACCTCACTGTTTCACCCGTACTAAACCTGTGACGTGAACAGACAAAATCTCCATAGCAACAAAGTGTTATAGTCATAGGTACAGAGTCAGCAAGGGGAGAGCAGGAGTAAAGAGACAGGTGTTAAAAGTTGTACGGCAACCAATCGCTGGGGAGTTTTATAAAAGCAAATCATGAGTGTGGGCGAGATGAGGCAGAAGAGTGATAGATGAATTGGCTCAAGTGAGGAGGGTGGGAAGAATGCGTGGATTACATGATTACAGAAGTATGAGGCGATGAGCCTCATGAGCCTTAACGGGATATAATACAAAAGCGGGAGAGGGGATGTGTTTGATTGTGACTGAAGAGGAGGCTGAGTGAGTGGCGATGGAATGGGAGCAGGCAGGTGGTGTTTAGCGGCAGAGAGGGGGCCAGCTGAGTGTACAAGGCTGATTGGTGATTGCTCTTGGATTTTGTGGCACAGAGTGTGGAAGCAATAAAGGGAATGGTGGTGGTGGTGGTGGGGTGGATGCAGGGTGGGTGTTGTAAAGGAGACGGAATATAAACTCCCAGATGCCAGGTATTTTTCCTACTGGGAGGCGAGACGACAGGAGTCTAATGAGTTCCCTTATAGCCCGGTGGGTTCCATCTTATGAATCACACGAGCGTTCTTCTGCACATGCAGACGCATGTACAAGCATCACACGAATGCTCATATAGCTGTAATGAATTACCGAGCTCTCATCCTAAAACCTTGGCCTCCGTAGCTCATCACATGATACATGCATATATCATTTGGTGTGGCGGATTGATCCCTCTAAAGCCATTTGACACAAATACACACAAAATCGAATGTGATGTAACAGTCTATCACTAGCGGTAGCCTTGAATCCCCATTGACATCCTCCAGAGAACCATCCACACTATGGACGTCAATATATTGATGTGGTCTAAACAAAACTATGAACTCCTGCTTTATCTGTGTGCTTTTTGACATTTGACTTTTTGGCAATTAGAGTTGAAGTTCTATGACTCTTGAAAGGTCTTGGGTTACCTTTACTAAAACAGGAGACCTCAAAAAATGTAACCAGGCGTTTTCAGTTATTATTATGGCCCTAGACAGCGTTACCTTCTCATGGACTAATTAACTCCAGCCTTCATACATAGTTTTACAGGTTAACATCAACAATGAATCTGAAAATGAATAGTTTCCCCCCGACTTTTCTTTGGATTAGACACTTAGCAGAGAATCTACATTGAATGGGAGATGTGAGCATCGCCCAAGTGCTTTGAAGCATTAATTATATTCAGTCCAACTCTGACCTTAATTGGAATCTCTCAGAACAAGCTGCTGTCAGCTGAAGCGCAGATGAACAGCAAGAAAAACTGTATTAACCCTGACTGACACCAGCAATTCATTTGACACAAATAATTTTCAAGAAGAAGAAATTGCAGCCCTGCACAGGAGAACCAGTACAGTTGATGGATGGACAGATGTGCAGAGATTTCTGATACAAGTTGCAATTTTCTTTCATTGACACTTGAGCATTAGAACTGCATACAAACAACAAACTGACAAGATTAGGTACATCTCCAGGTAATTATATATATACTGTTATTCCCAGTGAATGAGCCAACCTTTTATAATTTCAGTCATTTGCACTAATCACACCTCTGGACCAGCTGTGAATAGGCTCATTTCTTTTACTCAGCTAAGTGGAATGCACTTAGAAAATATTATTATTATTATTATTACAACACAAAGGTTTCACATAGTTTTCAGTTATGCACTAGTAGAGGGTAGACAACACATAGATATTATGATACTATGTGACATAACTCTAGCATCAAGCAGCTATTATGATCAAAGTCCTAGTTATTAATGTGAGGGTAACTGGTCTAAACAATGGCAGGTTAAAATATCACCTCAATGATGTGATGATGAAAATATTAATTCCAAAAGGGAGGCTGCTGAGGTGTCAGGCAAGATTCTGCACAAAGTAAAGTGTACAGAAATCTACTCTTAATCCACAAAGGCACAAACCAAAACCATCCACTGGTCTAAAATTAATTCAAAGCCACTAATCCTATAAATATGTCCATATAATTGTTCAAAAATACTGTTTGTCATCTTTCTATGGTCATCAGATATGATCCATTTTGGATATCCAGAGATTTACAATACTGATTCCCCAGTAAATCTAATGTGGATAGAAATGCTTGGTTTGTGTTCAGATGATGAAAAATATGACTGGAAAAAGTCATCTTTCTAACCCTAAAGTGTAATCTCATGATGATTAAAGTACATTAAATTGAAATAATGGTAAAATAAATGATTTTACTGAAAAAACACAAAACACACAGTATAACATGATGATATACAGTGATAAAGCAATAAAGTTTAAACAGAGAAAAAATAAAAAGGAAAAAAAGTACCACCAGGTCTTTCTGGGTTAAATAAACTCACTCCGACCTAACCACAAAGACAAATTATCATTAAGATCTTAACTAGACCACTTAACTGTGTACTACTATATATATGTATGTACTACTTAAATATGTATGTCGTCATCAGGATGGCGGCTTGACAGCCTATGACACCAGCTCCTTAACTTTTTTCCTACTTTTAAGTTTTTCTGCCCGACTCTTGTGGTTGTGTTAATTGGACTCCTGTACAACATGGACATGTGTCATTTTTTAAGTTTTTGTGAGGTAGTAGCTGGTTTGCTACTCTCACAAACCCCGGACCTCAATCCAACGTGGGATCATGAGCCAGTCTTGTTATCTTGTTATCATCTCTGGGACTTCAATCGTGTATACTGCCTTTGTGGTCCATGTTGTGCAAGAATTCAAATTGTTGTGTATCTGTTCTGCTCTGTTCTTTTTTTTTCTACTCTTTGTATTATGCTGCTGTATCTGAATTTTCCCCTCGCGGGAATATTAAAGGTATATCAAATAACTGTTGTCACACATACACATCCATTACAGTGTCTAGAATGCTACAATACATTTACTTCTTTTAACTCACTACAGGCAGAGAGCACTAAGTAATTGGAGAGATGAGACGCAGATGAGCTACTTCCTCCTCATATTCATTAATTTTCCTTCTCAGAGACTTTAACACAGAAGGTGCGTGCTTCAGATCTTAGAAAGTTGATACTGTACAAGCCGCCTGCCACTTGTACTCTTCCAGCTGTTTATTTCAGCAGCCGTGCCCCACCTTCCTGTCACTGCATCAGACTGACCGTACCCTACTAATAAAATAAAGACAGATGCTCCCTCTGTGATGCTTGTGCTAAATCAATATGGGTCTGTGCTGACAACCCCAGCCTCCTCTCTCTTTACTGTGACACCAGAAATATTAAATTATGTCACTGCAGGGCCCACAAGCATGGAGAGCCAGTGAGAGAAGAGATGGACAAGGGGTGAGGAGCAGAGATGGGTTTGTATTAAAATGAAACATTATTTTGCGAAGAAAAAAAATGGATGATAGGTTTAGGGGAACAAAGGAGAAAAGAGAAGAGATGGAGACCAAGAGGAGACAGTAAAGAGGATGATAGTAATGTGCAGCCTGAAGGGAAAGATCAAGTGAAAATGGTCCTTATGGGTTCAGGTGAAATGGTCAGGATGTACTGTATGTGTGTGTGAGTGTGTAAGTGAAGGAGGGATTAACAAATGGAGGCAGAGCAAAGCTGCAACTAATTACCATAAGGGGGAGAGGAAACGTGAAAAGGAGGAAGGAAAGAATGAAGGAAGGAAAGAAAGAAAGGAAGACCAGAGAAAGCGTATAGGTTTTCAAATGTGGAGGAGGGGGCAGCTTCTGGGCAAAAGCCAAAGACTCATGGGTTCTCAAAGACATGACAGGCAGTCGACCTTCAGCCAGAGATCACACATTGACTTGTACATGGATATCCATCTCCTATTGTGAACAGCAATGACAACATCTTTAGTCATCCAACAGGAGGGATACAGTGGGCGGGGCTATCACGACACTCAGACTGGAGGTGGCCATTAACAGATAGACAGATAGATAAGAGACTTTTTTGAAAAAAATGAAAACATAATCAAATCATAGTGACCAACAGACTCAAAAACTCATTTGTTCCTCGTGCCATTAAACTGTCTAACTCATCAGTGTGAGTGTGTGTGTGTGTGTGTGTGTGTG
>JAPTHA010000001.1:26099161-26110556 GCA_029814585.1 Gymnapogon annona
AACCGATGTGGAAATATGCTACATGTCACTGACGCTATCTGAAAGTAATCCAGAAGTAATCTGTAATGGATTACTTTGGACAATGAGTAATTGAATTAAGTATCGGATTACATTTTTTAAAAGTAACTAGTAATGGATAATGGATTACTTTTTTGAGTAATCACCCCCAACACTGGTGATTGGAAGGTTCGTTTAGCTCCGCACACAACACACAACATAATTCGCGGGCCGCACTAACATTAAACTTTCATATTAAGGTGGGGCCGCAAAGTGTCGTCCAGCGGGCTGCGAGTTTGAGACCCCTGATCTAGAACATCTGGTCCCTTTCAGAGGGCTGAAATGAGCTGAATGCAATAAACACATTTGCTTGTAAAAAAAATACTTTACTCACAGAAACAACTCCACAGTGTTAATAAGACATTCACAAAAACACAACAGCTTCTATATGAAGACAAAGCACAAACACAAGGCGCCTCAAGGATAGGCGCCTCAGTTCATACAAAAAGTAAATTCTGACTGATAAACTAATGCTGCTGCATATTTTTGTCCATTTACCTCTATCACATTATTCCGGATGCTGTGGGATGCTGTGGCTTAGTTGGTAGAGCGAGTCGTCCCAAGCGCCAAAGGGTCAGCGTTTCGAATTCTGGCTTCGACAGTCCACATGTTAAAGTGTCCCTGAGCAAGACACTGAATGTTAAATTGCTCTCATCGGTGTATGAATGTCTGTGTGAATGGGTGAATGTGAGGCCAATGGTGGTATCCACAGCCAGTGTTGTTGATTATTTGGTACCCTCAGTTAGGACCCTGCCACTGAGCGTACACTTTCGCAGGTTGAGATGTATAAACATCCTGTTTATACGTTTGCTTCATTGTCTTTCATGTACCTCTGTAGGCAGCTGGCCAAGGCTTGGAGACTTTGTTTCGAGTGTTTCAGGTATGGGCATCTTCCCATACTGCTTAGGTGCCGGTCTTTTAATCACTTTGGGCTTCTATCAATTAACTCACTTCTTACCAAACTGCCTTGATATTAGCCTCCAACCTTCTTTTCCATGGTAGTTATTGTTTCTAATGGCTCCCATGGTTGCTTTTATAGCCAAGCATCTCTAGGATCAGCTAGATGGTTTCAGTGATTTTTGTGGGGATCGCTCTCACTCTTATATTCACAGTTTTCTGGAGATTTTATTAGCCATTGTAATCGGCATCCGGGTTGCCTAGACTTCATTCTCAGAATGATTTTATCTTTCAGGTCAGTCGCTGCCCCGCTCAATGTTATCAGTTTCATACTTATTGGGGCTTCCTTCCCAATATCTGGTATTTCCTCCCCTCTGACCCGTCTTGAGTACTGGTTGAACCAACATAGCCTTGTTGGTTCCCTTGCCATCTGTGTTGTACCTCGTCAGTCTCAAGTTTTGATAGTAGTTACTGTTTATGGATGTTGGAACACTGAGTTGCTAGTCGGTAGCTCATGGTCAATTTTGATTGTGGGTTTCGAAGTACCCATTCATCCTACATTCTCTGCATGTAACGATCTTGGGTTACTTGAGTAGTAGCTCTATTGAGTTGAGTGGTTCTAACATCTCACCCATCTCCATCTTCTTCCAGCAGCCTATTTCTCATAAAGGTGCTCTGGTTCCCCAGCACCTGACGCAGTCTGAGCCGACATGCCATTTGTTCGTCACTCATGGTTATGATTTGGGCAGTAGCATGAAGCGTCTTGCCCAAGGACCCGCACTGAATGCTCTTCATTGCTCATTTTGCCAAGCGGGAATTGAACCCATGTTCCCGTGTGCAAGAGTGGGGGAGGGGCGGTTCATTTCCACATTGTCGGTTCTTCCTGTGTAAAGTTCACTGCCTTTCCCCTGATGCTTTCTCTTCCCCCAAGGCACTGATGCTGATAGGTTATGCCTGTCGTTTATACTGCAATCAGCCACACCTTTTAAGAGAGCTGCAGCGACCCACCTTAGTACCAAAGAGTTGTCCAACCTTTGGGTATCCGCCGCATCGAAGCCCCTCCACCACTGCTGGAAGGTCACCAGACTTTGTCATATTTTGAATAAATCCCTTCACTAACATACTCTGCTCTCTGTGTTTGGATTAATAACGCTTTTGATAACAGGTTAACTGAACAAACAGATGAATAAGTAAGTTTCAGGTTCCAAATTGGGCATTTTTGCCTTTAATTTGACATTTCCCCAAGCTGTGCAGCCACAACCTTTCTCCAAGGTATCCAACACTTTTATTGACCCTTTAATTGATATGAAGGAATGCATTGCCTGATGTATAACCATGCCGCTGTATTAAATCTCTTCAATCTTGTAGTCTGAAGTGTCTGACATGTTATCTACTTTACATGACCCTGTTAAAGCTAAGAGCAGGGCCATTATATAAATAGCAGGTGTTTGCACCAACAGAAGATATAACTTGTACAGAGTATGTTAGTCATTACTGGCCCGCTCTAGTCCCATGAGTACCAACAGCAAAGGTCACGGTATACCTCAAGTGTTTCATTTTTAGAACCTGCAAGATGAAATACGACAGTTTATATGTATATATATAATATATATATATATAGTGAGACTCCATAACAAAGTAACGTGTGTGAAATAACCTTTCACTTTATTTCAAAATGGATATATTTTGCCATGAGTGGAAAAGGTAAAAAAAAAAAATCCTGATTCAGTGCAGAGTAACGCCTTTGACTGAGTTTGGAAAATGCCTCCTATATTTGAAGGGCCTTGCAGGGTGCTGATTACGCTTGTGGTAAGTGGTCTGTGTGGGTGATTGATGATTGATTGATGATGAAGTGTCATTTTCAGGAAGTTAGGTGAACGTTATTATTAGAGCTGTAACGCGTTTCTAACAACATGGCAGCAATCAACATATATGTGCTTGAGATTTGACCTAAATAGAAGCAGTTGCTTTGTGTTCTAAAGGGATTGACAAGCTTTTGAGGTTGCCACCCCCCTCCCAAAATAAGGACCCCTACTGTCCCCGAAGTGACTGAAACATGAAAATGTGTGCACAGAACTCCCACATTAAAAGGCATGTCCAAAAGCGAGCATAACATCACAAAAAAACTAACCCACCTGTCAACCATGATACCATATAAATGATACTGTGGTGTATTGTGGGCACAGAACATTTTACTCATTGTGTTCTGCTGTATGTAATGGGCTTTAAGGGGGGGTTTGTGTTAATGTTTATTGAGGTTAATGTGTCTCTTACAACATTAATTGGCTTTTTAATTTGTTTTTTTAGTTAACAGGTAAAGCCAAACAGTGCTTTACCTGTTTGGTATCATCAATGTGCCATTGCTCTTGGTTTGTCACTTCTAAAGTAAAAGCACTTACTACCTTCCCTTAGTCATACATTAATCTTCCCACTTACATATTTCAAGCGATACAACACTGTTATCGATCTGGTGTAATCACCTCAGGGGCCATGTAAAGAGGACTCTGAAAATAATTGTGTGTCCCCTGCTGGCATCGTGTGACCCTCTGGATGGTCCCGACCCCCAATTTGGGAACCCCAGTTCTAAATGTCTGTGGCATTGCATTCTTCTTTTAAAAATGGAGTAATAACATCACATTCATTATAATGTATTTCAATATTTATGCAAATTGGCGACATTTCTACACACACACTTCCTATTATTGTGGACTAGAAATAAGTATGCACACCTGTTGACCTTGCCTTGTTCCATTTTATTCCATTTGCAATTATTCATCTGTAACCTAAAGCAGCCGCTAATATAAGGAGGCCACTGCGATGCTTGGAAGTATGATGCATTATAAAAGACCCACCTCAGACAACATAAACATTGATGTTGCCAGCATGGCTTTTTGGGATGAGCAACTCTAAAATAATAATAATAATAGCCCTGTAGGAAAGCGGACGTAGTATATCTGCCACAGAGTGTTCTGAGGCATCACTACTACCTTTGTTAAGTGTTTGGTGGTGCAGGTGAAGACACAAAACGAAGGAAGGTATGCATGTGCACGTAGATGGTATTGAGGTGGGGTGGGATGGGGTGGAGGGGTGAATTGTGTGTAGCTCTCAGCTTTGCATTTGTTCCCTAGAAAACATCCGGTATGTCTGTCTTTTTACATTTCAGTCTTTATCTTCCCCTCATATCTATGAGGGGAATGTACACTTGTTTATTGTCTCCATCTCTCCAACTCGGTCTCTCATGCCTGCTCATTTGCCACTTTTGCTGGTAAGAATGGCGAAATTGGGAAATGGCACACAAATATTTGTCATAAACAATTTCCAGCCATGGTGTGCCGGACTGCCATTGTGTCAGCAGGGGTGGCCCATCTCACGGGCACATATCATTGCTATGGACATTGTCTCACTGCTTTTTTTCCCCCCACTGACAACTGTCCCCAATGTGTTGTGTGCATCTATATGCGTTTGAGTGTTCCATCCATTTGCTACTGAAGGGGACTCCTAGGGGTCTCCGTCTCCAAGTAAGAAATGACATAGAAGACAGTCAAATCTCTCATCTGTCCCTCCAGGTACTTCCAGTGCATACCGCACCCCCAAACCCCCACCTTTCTTGCCTATTGACAGGTACACGGCTGCAGCACGCAATGAATCTCAATGATCTGGCATGCATCAGAAACCATTACCTGCATGGCACAATTGTACACTGTGAATATGAATCACCCACGGTGGGTGTCACTGACCATTTGAAACACACACTCTGCTAAAGAGTGAATACTAAATATGTCCATGGTGTAGCTCTGTGCTAACACCCCTATGTCAGTCTGAGAGAAAAATAGGGAGCTCCATGCACAATGAATGCACAAGCTCATGAATTATCAGCTGAGCATGAATGTCAACTATCGTGCCCACATGTGTATCCATCATTCTCATAGGATGATATGTCAAAAGATCAGGCCTCACTCAGCAGGCCACGTGTCTATGAATGATTGCATGTGTAAATTACAAGAGCTTTGCACACATATCAATTATCTAAATAACGCCAAAAAACGTGGAATACATGTCCATGTTGCACATTCCCACAGGACAGTGCTGAATCTCTCAGTGGCATGGATGAGGTGGACTATATATCTATCTGTCAGGCAGATAGTAAACACATAATTTCGCCACCTTTTTTCATATCCTTACATTTGATTGGGTACATTCCCGCCTATAAATTTTGTTTAAATGTTGCAACATGTCACTGCTCACATCATTCATAATTCTAGTGATGCACTTGCATGAGTAGATGTTTAGACATTCCACTGGGCATATGTTTAAGACGCTAGTCTATTTGTTTACTACCTCCCACCTTGCACACAACTGTAATGCCCATAGACAGGGGAGCAATATCACTTAATACACGTCTGGAGACTGTGATAGAGCGAGGTCCACAGCAACAAAAAGCAGGCGTTGCCACTCAACACTTTGAATACTGACACTCAATGCACTACATATTGCCATGCATGAGTAAATGAAAGAATACAATTAACTTTTTTATTTTACTCTTCTGTCCTGTTACCAGGGAAGGTTGGAGCGGGAACATTTGACCTCGACAAATACACATTAATGCACATCAATTCAGAAGTTCAGAATGCACTGTTTTTCTTTTTTTATCATTATTTTCTTTTCATAGCCATAAATGCATAATAATGTCTGAGGCACAGAAGAGAAAACACAATACCTGAGAGGCTTTTTATTTGAATAAAAATACATTCCCAATGAATACCTCAGATGTAAATGTGTATTTGAACCGTAACAGATTCAGAAGTTTATATATGCATAGCGTGGTGCGTGCAGTGGAAAAGGGAGCGGATTGGGGCTGCAGAGTTTAGAATTACAGCTTGCAGATATGGATCAGGGTTTTTGGAATGATACATATTCATATGGGGGATGGGATTGGGGTCGGCGTGTTCTTTGGATTGTAGTCTATGCCCATCTTGACACGTAAAAAAAATGCACACACACTGAATTCTAAGCATGCCACCAGTGGCACGAATGCAAGGACACTGAGGTTGTATTTTGACACCAACAGAATAGCATAATTATGCATTTAGACATCAATTTAATCAAAACAGGACCTATCTCAAAGAGTTCTCATCATCCTAATCTGGAATGGTGTCACCCTCACTAGTCGTCGTGTTAGAAACAGTGCGATGTGTGGAATATCTCTCATCTTTTCTCTTGTGAGAATGGATTTTTTCCCTTTCCCCACTCGCTCTCCCTCCCCCTTTCACTCACACACAAAGACAGTTTCACTGCTGCTCAAGCCCCAATCCTATCCTTAGCCTTCCTCCAACCTCCAAGAGCCCATCACCTCCTGTTATGAGCTAGTGTAAATTGAATGCTGTGAATCAGGGCTGGTTGTTACTGCATGTGACTGGAGGGGAGCAAGAGAGTGGAGGGAGGAGAAAGGAGAGAGAAGGGGACTGCATGTCCCAGCAGCTTTATGGGTTTGTGTCTCACCGAGATATATCACCGCCTGGCCAGATAATACCATCATGTACATAACTACCCGGTGTGTGTGTGTGTGTGTCCCCGATGGTGTGTGTTATGTACAGTACTTAACTACCGGGTGACCTGCCGCTCAGCTCCTAATAAGGGGCATCTGGTGCTGTTTTACAGGATGGCGAAGCGGAGGAGGAACAGAATGGGGAAAAGCTAAACAGGGGAATGTTTCCAAGCGCAAGAAATGGGTACAATAAAAATATAAAGGGGTAGGAGTTGACAGAGAATGTATGTGACAGAAAATGAGAGCTCGGAGGGTGAATTAGGAGAGAAAATGAGATATGGAGAGAGATGCCGAGAGATGAGCACACAAACAGAGTGAGATGGAGAGCCAGAGACAGCCCAGATGAGGGAGTTGAGATGATGGGCTGGCAGTTTCCAAGCACCAGGCTGTTTTTCAGGGCTGTCAAGCACATTGTGAGGCATTGTTTGAAATGCCCAGGCTGATGGCTGACATATTCCCCATGAATCTAGCATGCCAGGCCGCTGTCCACTACACTACAGTCAAACACTCACAGAACTGACATCCCACACGCATCTCAGTCTTTGTGTGTGTGCGCTGGTCAGTGAAGGGTAATTGGCTGACCTTGGCCCATCAGAGTGGCTGAGGATGAGGAAGGGTGTGTGAACAGTGAGTGAAGTTGTAAATTTTGCCCCACATCAATGCGTTTCTGTCAGCGGCACTCCACTCTGGCAGTTAACCCTGAGAAAATGCAGCATGCACATACACCCCTGCCTACATGGCCACGTATGCATGCACAATGCTGCATAAATGTGTGGAATCTTAGCCACCAGTGTGCACACGAGGCGCAGTCACTAAACACAAACACAGCTCCATAACTCTCTCCAGTGTAATCAGCAGTCACACACATCGGGTGAGTTAGAGTTTAATCTCCACGCCACAACTGATGACAAGGGTCTCCTCCTACCCAGTCACATCCATGCCTACGAGGTCCTAGCCCCATTTTTACCAGCCGTGTGTTTCTTTTCCTGACCTTCACTATTGGATCTCAGTTTCAGATTATTTTTCTTGATTTGCTCATTTTCATTTTTGACACACCTCTTATATTTTCCCTCCATTATCCTTTGTTTTTTCCTTCATTATCCCCCACCTCTCTTCTTTTTCGCTTTTTTTTTTTACATCACTGTACCTCAATTAATCTCCCTTGCTTACCCCCACCATCCATCTCTCACCCCAACCTAATTCTTACATTTTTTTTCCCCTCCCGTGGCTTTACATCTCATTCACACATCTATGCTCATCTCTTTCTGATCCCTTTCAGTCAAATTTCCCATGAGTTTTGAAGAATGCCCCTTTTTGTCATCACTAATGCTACTGTTGTTGTGTTATTTCTTTTTCTATGTCCTTCCACCTTTCCACCACCACCCAGCCCTTCTCTTTTCACCTGTGGTTGTAGGGGGACAGCTGTTGGAGACAGACCTGCAGAAATAACTGTGTTACTCTTCTAATCGATACAGCCAGGCACCAGTGGCCACTGCCTGGTCCTATCCAGTGTGTGCTTATATAGTATGTGGCTGTGCAACTCTGAATGTGTGTGTGTACTTCAGTCCTCTGGCAAAAGCAGCAACTGCAGATAACCAAACACATATCTGACTCCAGCATCAGCACAGGATTAAATACAGGTACATACCTTTCAGTCCACCCCTCCCTTCACTCCATCCATCCTTCTTACAGCTTCTCCCAGACATCCTCATCCACAGCTTTACCCTGTAATCTGAGTAAAACTGTGAACTGTGGGGATAAAACAGCAATGGGAATAGCTGAGTTCATATAAGTATAATTTTAGCTTTTGCATAAAAAATGAGCAAGCTGAGGAGACATTTGATAATGAAATGCTCCCCCCTCTGTTTGTGTTGGGCTCTTGCTGTTGCCGCCAGAACGGCGCATACAGACACACACAAGCAACCCGAGCCAGCGCACATGCTTACAGACAACTGATGATGTCCGTATTGACACCAGCAGTGCTATCAGCATGTGTGTGATGAAGAACTGGAGTCTATCATCCAAGCAGAGGAGCCTTAGAAGAGACAAAACTGCCCACTGAAATACCAACATCTTATACTTTCGCTGTCTCTCAATCTCAAAATGTTCATGTTTTCTCAATCATTATCCACAAAAGTCATTACTATTTCCAGTTGCCATGTGCTGCTAATGATTCCTACTTCTAACTTCAACCTGTTTGCAGCTATGGAAGATACAGCCTTGAGGATCTAGCGACCAAGGACCACTCCGATGAGTTTTAAAGTGACCAAGATTCTTTTTCTTTTTTTTTTTCACTTTCCCAGAGCCATTTAGTTCAATGGCAAAGTGTTGGTCCATCTGTCTTTTTACTCCTCTCACGATTATTTTCCCTTCTCTTCACCCATCTCTCTCTCTCTCTTCCTACTCTCATTTCTCTTCTCTAGCTAATGAGGATGTTGTCTACTGGGAACCATGCTTCTCTTCTCACTTTCTTACAATGGTTATGGCTGAAATTTACTATTTTCCGAAGTGCTGCTTAATGGTGGATGGCGGTTTATAGGAGGAAGGGGAGAAAAAGGCTTCAGTTCATGTGGCAGATTGGTTGAGATTTTGCTTGTTGAAGCCTGTTTAAGAAGAGTGCATTATGAGGAATCAGTAGACAATAGAGATAGCAACAATACAGGCAATAAAAATGGCGAAAATGATGGGTTATATGAAAAATATGAGTGACATAGTTAAATACAATCAAACATAGCAGAAGAAAGCAAAGTAGAGTGGATTAAAGGAAAAAGTAATATTGAAAAGAGTAGAAACAAGAAGTCACTTTAGGGCTAATGGCCTACTGCCTTGACTGGCAAAGAATATTCAGTAATCTGCTGGTTTTATAGGATTAACTGTTCAATAGCACTTATTTGGCTTTTACAGCTCAACACAGGTTCTATTTATAAGGCGGCTTTACAGAGGAGGAGTGTGGGAGGGCTCACATCAGTATTTCTAATCATTTTAAATGATTTGATTATTTTAAACGATTTAAGAAACAAATATTCTGGCACCAGGGTGTCTCAAATATAGACTTGACCATGATTTATGTATTACCGCAATTATGCTTTAGGTCAGGTTTATCATTTTGAAAAAATATTTTGGGATTTAACCCATTTTCAATCATTTCTGTCAGTTTTTCTTAAAGCCCATCAGCTGGAATTATTTTAAATATGCACATCAATAAAGAGATTTAACACATGCTGTGATCACATAAATGGATGTTGGTGACATTTTGTACAATCTGTGCTGTTACCCCAGCTGGATAGCTCAGTTGGTAAGGCATCGGGCATAGGGGACCCAGGTTCAATTCCCGGGGTGAGCGTCCAGTGGGTTGTGTCAGAAAGGGTATCTGACGTAAAAAACTTCGGCCAAATCAAATATGCGAATTGGATTCGCTGTGGCGACCCCAGAAGGGAAAAAGCTGAAAGAAATCATCATCATGTGCTGTTTACACAGGGGTCATGGCTAATAACAAATCTAAATAAATCTATCACCCTCATCAGAACAGCTGATTGTATTAGGATGGAAACAGTGCTCCTGCTGTTTTATAAAAGGATTAAAACAATGACCACACATGTCAATGAATCACAACCCACTTGATTAATGCTATTTCAAATAAACCACATTCAAACACCAGGGGCCTCATATAACTCTGTACAAAAAAAACAAACAAACAAACAGATGCACAAAACGGTTACACATCAATCCATACACATTTCTTTTGTACATCCCAATAAGTATGGGATTGACCACATAAAGTGGAGTCCCCTTTCCACACCCCCATTTAAATGTGAAAATAAGTATATATGGGGTTTCCAGGTGGGATTCCCCCACTCAGATTGACGTCAAGGTGGATGTGAAGGGGACTGTCAGTGTGATTGTAGGAGACACCACTCTCATACGAGCACCAATGGGTGACAATATTACAACAATCAATGAGACAGAAGAAGACAGGGATACGCAGCCCCAGCCTCATGTCACAGACCCTCTGGACTGATGTTCTGGATCCTCGGTGCCCGCAACAACAGCCAGCTGCAGCGGGCACGTCATAGTGATTGCACTGTGTATCCTCACTCAGCTGTGCAGAGTCTCAGAACCGCTGTTTCACACCGGGAGGGTAACAATTTAAATGTTCTTACTGATATTAACTGCATTAAATGCATTTATCACATCTTCGGCCCAAATGGACTCTCGGGCAAGGTCCACACCCACTGGTCCAGCGTCTGGTTCTTGTAGTGTGGCTAGGTGTTACTCTGGCAGTGGAATGGCATGTGTTAATTGTTCATCTGTGTATCTCTGATGTGCCTGTCACTCAGATGAATGACCTTTTTTTTATTTTATTAGCAGTTTCCATCACCACCTCTAAGTGTCAAAAATGGATCAAAACCACCAGAAATGAGCATATGACAGCAATGGAGTTGCCGTTGAGCACAGCACAACGGCAACTCTCAGATGTTTTGACAGTAACTTCGCTCTTGATATATCTAAACGTGACCGTAGAAAAGTTCGTACACCAGGTTTTTGTGCAAGCACATTTTGTACATGACGCACCAGGAGAGTAAAAGCATACAGCTTGTACATTTATGGCAAACTCCAAACACAAAGCAAATATTAAGTTGAGTAGATGCAATTATATGTATGCATCAATGTCAAATCACGCTTTCAAATGAACCACTGAACAACTGTATTCATTTAAGTACTGCAATAATCACACTACATACAGTACTATTGGTGTTGGTGGTGAAAGCAGTGTGTGTGTGTGTGTGTAGGTATTTGTGTGATTTTGAGTGGGAGTGGTTGTGTGTGATGGCGCTTCCCTACTGTGATGCTCTTCCCTACTGTTGCTATGGTGACAGTATTAAACACGTGCTGTTT
>JAPTHA010000001.1:26147342-26171482 GCA_029814585.1 Gymnapogon annona
AACTCCAGAATAGTGGAGAGTCCAGCCCCTCTCGAGGAGCTGGGTTCCAGAGCCCAAGCTGTGCGTGGAGGTGAGCCGGACTATATCTAGCCGGTACCTCTCAACCTCCCGCACAAGCTCAGGCTCCTTCCCCCCCAGCAAGGTGATATTCCATGTTCTGAAAACCAGAGTCCGCGTCTGGGGATTGGGCTGCCGTGGCTCCTGTCGTCGACTACCGCCCATTCCACAATGCACCCGGCCCCTACGGTAGCCTCTGTGGGTGGTGGGCCCACAGGAGATGCTGAAATGTTGGTCCACGTCATTTAATTAAAAGGGCTCTAAAACTGTCGGTTTTGGAGGATATTCTGGGACGAGCAAATGTGTTCTGAGGGAAACAAACAGCTGCCGTTGCACTCATCAGGCAAGTACATCTAACACTTACAAATGTAAACATCCATATTTTGCAGAGATTCTGGTCTGTGGGATGTCATCACTTTTATTTTAATGCATAAATGTCATGTTTGTGTCCAACAGAGTGCACCTTCAGACTGCATCCTCCATACCGGAGAGGAAAGAACAACCCTTTTTTAAATACGTAATGATAATTAAATGAGTAGTCACGGAGGGTTCAGTAAAAATACACTAAAAGGAGTTTTGTCTGTCAGATGAGATTTCTTTAACAGTAAGGTATAATAAATTGGGTTAGATAAGAGCTGCTGTAATGAGCTGCCGCTGGTGCGGTGCTCCAACCGGAAGAGGTAAATGTTAAATGTGAGGTATTCTATCATGGCCGTGTTATCATGGTGACGTGCTGTGATATAGTCCGCAACATCGGAGTTCTGTTTATATTACAGAGTTGCCAATATCCTGTTTCCCTGACAGTAACTGTGTTTGTGTGTTGTGAGTCACTATGTTGTGCTTGACTTCACATGAAAGTACACAATCATGTTGGTGGACCCAATAACCTTACATAACCAAACTTTACCCATTTCATTTCCTGTCGTAATAGCAATCAGCAAATATGCCTTGGGTAGCAAAAGGACATTTTATTTGGAGCTAAACCTAACATGAGGCTGTGATGCTATGAAGTGAAAATACTGCTCAGCTGAGGTGGGCGTGTAATACGTTCCTGTGGAAACTTTTTTTTTTTTTTTGTATGTGCGTATACGGGTCTCAGACAGATGTGGACAGACTGAAATAGCAAGGAGATGAGAATGAGATATGGTGGTGTGCAGGGAGACAGAAGATGGAAGGTAGTGGGTTTCAGAATCAAAATGAACAAAAGGTGATTTAGAGAGAGACTTAGTAACAGTTTCAGAAATGGAGTCTTTTGAGGCTGGAGTTCATATTTCCACATCAGGGACACTGTTTCACTTGAACTAAATGAATTTGTCTGAGTGGTAATAAACAAACGCAACCAGATATTTCACCCTAGTGTCTGTGTAAATTCTTTCACCTAGTGTTTTTTTTTTGTTTTTTGTTTAGTTTTCCATTACACACACCATTACCCAAGGTCCAAGACATTTTTCTACGAAGGATCATCTGTCACTTCCAGTCAATCTAATTTAGAAACAGCACACTTGGTATAGTTAAAGAAATACATCTCACTAATTTGAATATGAATATAAATCATGAGCTTGAAACATAGATTTTGTGCCACTTTTGTATTGTATATTGTTGGGGGTTTTTTGTTCTTGACTGTGTACTTTGAGATTCGGTTTCAAATATAAAGTAAATTAGAAAAAAAAAATATTATTTTGTGAAAGTGGAATATTGGAGAATAAACATCACCTGAAGGCTCAGCCGAGCCCGCTACACCCACTGGATGTATAAAAAAAACACACACCCAATGTAAATCAGCGCAACACATACTCAGATCTTAACATGATGCTACTTTTGTTTACATGAGGCTGAGCTAATTTAGCACATCTAGAATGTTTTAGTTTCCTTCAGTCACACAGCCAGTGTTTGTTGTTTATTGAAGCTTGGCCTCTTTAATTATGAAGACAAATGAGCTCATTATTAAATGTTTGCATGCACGTGTGAGCATGTGTTTGTGAGTTTGCACATGAACATAAAACTCCCTGCGTCCTATATGACTGTGGAGTGCATAAGGCTGATTGTGGATGTGTGTGACAGCTTAGTGTGCATATCTGTATGTAAATTGTAACCTTTACCTTCATAAAGTTCGGTCTCATGAGGTTAATTGCTTCATTTAGCCTTCGCTGTTGAATTTTCCTCCTTCAAACGTTACGCCATGTTCCATGTTCTCATTACAGTGTGGGCTGTGCTTGTGAGTGACTGTATCATTACAGTATAAGTCATTATGATCAGCAACAGTCAGATTAAGGGTGGGGTTGGGGACGGGGGGGTTGAGGTGTGTGTGGTGGGGTGATTCTCCTCATTCTGTTTAATTGTATTATAAGCCCATATGGCTGCATGGTACAATACCATGCTTTTGATTTCTCATCATGTGAAGCTATTATCAGATGCTGTTCATTTGCAAAGCATATTTACCATAAGCTCAGCGCTTTCATGGATGAGCGACAATGAATCTGAAAAATAAATTACCTCTAAATAGATCATTTGGGAATAACCGTATGGCTAATAGCGGAGTTATTAACACAACTGTGCATGTGGGAAGGTAGAAAGCAGCAGGTATTGACTGCGTACACAGAGTGTGGTGCAGTACCTGTGGTGGACATTAGAAGGTGCTAAAAGACAGAGGGGCAACTTGGAGTACTCTCAAAGAGAAAACAAATATTTTCCGAATTAAAAGATCTAAATACAATGAGCAGGCAGATATTATTATTGCAAATTATACTTAAGGCATATACTTATGAATCTCTCCACTTTATTTACCATCAACTGGTCACAATAATACCATACAAAAACCAACTTCCAACATGAAACTGCATTGGAATGTGATATTTTGATACGCACACACACACACACACACACACACACACACACACACACACACACACACACACACACACACAATAGCAAAATTAAATACAATTGTTTTACAAAATAAACATGGTCAAGGAAAAGGGACACATTTAGTGATATTAAGACATGCAGTGGCCTTATAAAAAAATAGACTTTTGTTTTGCTTCTTTTTCTGTACAAACATACATGAACACATATAAATATATAAGTAAAAAAGAGTGTACTTTTAAAATACAAAGTTCAAATTGTACAGTTACATTCCATAATAACAAAAAACAAAACAAAAACAGGAGACGTAG
The DNA here is from genome assembly GCA_029814585.1 of Gymnapogon annona. Taxonomy (NCBI): domain Eukaryota; kingdom Metazoa; phylum Chordata; class Actinopteri; order Kurtiformes; family Apogonidae; genus Gymnapogon; species Gymnapogon annona. The sequence goes on from JAPTHA010000001.1 coordinate 26,150,573, forward strand.
CACAATATTCAAGTGATTTTGCTTTTTTCCCACAAACACTGTCCAATACTGTACACTGTAAAAGCAAACATTAGATCACAAAACTGTTAGTTTTCTCCCTGCGGAATCTGCTCACACTGTTGTAAACATTATGAATGGAGAAAGGGTATAGTTTACTTGATGGATTTCCATTTGAAGTCACTAATGCAAACCATTTACTTCAAGAGAGTGTAACAACTGAACAATCTTGTTTTGTTTTTTTAGTGCTTACTTTGATGCTTTTGTCTCACTTCGATCACAACTTCTGTGCTGTGTTTTATTTTCCTCTGCAAGTCTTCTTTTGTAGATGAGCATTTCAGTGACTAATAAAACAGGAGTTGCAAAAGTTTATGTTGGCACATAGAACAAGCATTTGCCGGAACATGTGAGATGCCCTCGTGCTCTCATCACACAGTGAAGCCATTCTTTTTTTACCCTCTCTAGTTCTGCCTGACGTCTTGCAGTAATTTGTTGATCTCGTGGACCAGCTCACTAGCATCCATGCCAGACTCATGACGGTTCTCTCCACGCTTGCCGCCCTGATAAAAAACCCCATCAAAGTCATCTTCCTCATAATTTTCTGGTATTTCTTCCATGGCTGGAAGCCATTTGAGGTGCGGTGGCTGTCCATTGGAGGAGGTTGAAGTGGAGGTGGTAGATGATGAGGACGAAGAAGAAGAATTGGTGGAATTGTGGTTGGCCCCCACTGAGCCACTCCCCGGATTTAGATAGTGGGTATTGGCTGCCCATGCAGCAACACCTGGGGGGTAAGCTGGACCTTTCCCACCTGGCAACAACCCTCTCCGGCTGTCCTGTGGAACAGTGTTATTATTGTGGTTACCCACCATGTTATTACCACGTCCATTTGCTCTGTCATTGGTTGATGAGGGCACAGGAGGGCTTGTTTCATTACATTCTGCGTATGTGTCCATATTAGGGGGGAGGAGGCGCTGAAAGACACTATTCATCTCTGTGAGGAGGGAGCCAGGCCCTCCCCCTCCAGCTCCACAAGCATCACTGTTTCCTCCTCCAAGAACATCCCCACTGGTCCCTGCCTCTTCACTCCCAGACTCCTTGCCAAAAGTGGAGAAACTTTTCCGGCGCTCTGAGTCAACGGACGACTGGTCATCATCCAGCTGGGGCTGCTGCTGGGAGGACTCCTCTCCAGGGATGTACATGTTGTTGCGGTAGTCAGAAGAGGAAGCAGGCAAGGAGAGAGGTGGCATCCAGCACTGGTCTGAGTGTCCCAGGACACGACATTCATCTGTGCACAGTCTCATAGCTACAGAAGAGGAAAAATAAAGAACATACAAAATATCAGACACAGGTCCAAGAGAAAACTTTTTTCTGTACACGAAGCAGAAAAATAACCTTTGACATGACTCTGTAGAATACGTGAAAAAGAAAAGAACTCTGAACAGCATCGACAAAAATGATCTTTGCTGAAAAACGTTTGTTCTTGTTGTGGAGAAAACATCAATATTGTTAAAAAAAATGCAAGAGGTCAACTGTTTTTTTTGCATAGAAACAAAAACAGACGATTTCATGTCTTGTAAGTCAAGAGAACGAAAGCAGCAACAACAAGGCCTATTCAATATTTTATGGAACGTTATTTTGTCTTTTTTTATGTATTTTGTTTCCTCCTGATCTTGCTTGTTAAGCTACTTGGAGGACACCATTACTGGTGTTTACAGCTTAGAAAAAAAATAATTAGCAGCAGCAGGTACAAAGACAATCACACGGAATAGAATTCTAAATGAATGATTTCCAGATCTCACCCAAAAGGGCATTCTCAGGAAGATATTAATGTAATATTTGCCTGCTCTGCAGAGCATGTCCACATCTCCAACTGTGCCGCTTGTTTGCTTGTTTAGTTCTTTTATCATATCTAGCGTGAATAGCCACATTTGCCCATCTAAATAGAAAAATCTAAACAAATTAAATCTATTGAAGAGAAACAGGGATAATCCTCACTCTCGGCCCATTATCTCCTTTCCCTCCTTCTTTTTTCATATTAGCATAAAAGATAGGGAAGGGGAAGGGAGGGAGAGAGAGGGCAAGCAACACCTCCGAGGCTTTCTCAAAGGAAGAAAGAAAAAGATAGAGAAAGACCATCCATATCCACTGCTCCTCCCTTTATCCATCTCAATAATAATGGAGAATACATTAACAACTAAGGAAGTGAGAGTGAGAAAGAGAAAGATGTAAAAGAGCTGTGCAGCATGTAAGAGAGAGAGGGATGTAGTCAGCGAGAGACGGAGAATAACATCATTCTGAAAGCAATTACTATGAATTCTCCTCAGTTCAGACATGAAAGTGCACCACTGTCACTCACCGGGGGGTGGTGGTGATGTGTGTGTGTGTGAGGGGAAAGGGGGGGCAAAAAACAGCACCCTGAGATGCATACAAATGAGTGACAGGCGACTCATCTCTGCTCCGGGGAGGATTTTACAGACACGACTCTATCTTAAGGGCAGATAACACACATACACACACGTACATAAACAGCAAGGCAACACTGTAACCTCTTCTCAGTGTGAGTGTGGAAATAGGGGCTGTGTGAAAGAATGGGACTGACTACAATGCGGATTGTGTTGCTAACAGGGTGAATGGAGTGCCTGTTTAGGCCGGTGTACAGACAAATAATAGGTTTATGCCTGACGCTGTCCCTGGTACTGAAATTTGTCAGGCTTCAGGTACTGTGAAGGGTCTGGGTGCGGTCTGAAGCACTGACCGAAGTAGTAGGACAGCATGTTGCTTGTGTGGTCTCTGTGCTTTAGGAGGTAAAGCTAACTGAGGTGGTCATCTGCTTTTTAATTAATAGATTAGTGTGATTTGACAGAAATGTAACAGGAGCAACAACTTTTGCAAAGATAATATTAACCTCTTGAATGGATGTGACTGCACTCTGAGGTGATAGTTCAGTATGTCACCAATGCATCTCACCTGGGTGTAGTCGATGGTGCATCTCAAGGTGTATCAGGTCAGAAAAGCCCTCCCCTAGCAGCAGTCGGTCCACAGGGGATTCCCGTCCCATTTCGCAGTCACTGTCCCCCGCCTCGCTGTCCCCACGGCCACTGTCCTTCAGGCTGAATTTGTCCATGTCTTGTAATGCATACCTGAGGGGCACCAGTTACGAAAAAGTTAGCATAACCAATCAATCTCATAAGCCTCAAAAAGTAGAAATTACTCAGTGTATTTTCGGGGGAAATATAAACCTGGATGTGTTCTGTTTGCAGTCTGATAGAATCAACATTAATTGATTCACAAAATCGGTCCCTCCAGAAAACTAACAAAGAATGAATCCATCAAATAAAACTTAAGGCTGCTTGTGAAATCCGTCAGCTTTTGAGACAAGACTCAGCCCATAAATCCTCCATGCAGGTAAATCTCATCAGTAAATCTATCGCAACAACCACGCGGAGTATACATAAATCTGTCATCTAGAAATCACGAGGGGATATCGTGATGAGCAGGGCCAAAGGGGTGATGGATTCACACTATAAAATATGAGGCGAAATGTAGGAGTAAAAGTACAGAGAGTATTTCTGACATTTAGACAGATGGGTTGCATACTTGTGGATTGAATGACACAGGAGTGATAACAACTAGGACATGAAAAATACATTTACACGCCATAAAACCATAGTCTACATGTAACTGAGCAACTGACAGCAAGACTTCACAACAAGTTGTTGAAACATGTAGTACACAATGAAAAACAAGTGGTTTAAAAAAGTAAATGAAAAATAATCATTGAGGGGTGGAGGGACCGGGGGAGAAGGGTAAATTACCTGTAGCTGCGGGAGTATTTGTTGCCACGGAAACTGGGTCTGGGCTGGTACTGGCCCTGATGGAGCATGGACAGAAGCTGTGAGACTTGCTACATCCAAAAATAACAAAAAAAAGGAAAAAAGAAAACAAAGGAAAAAAAGGAAAAAAGGGGGATGAATAACAGATGGGAAATTGAGGATAAGGAAATAAAGAAAAAACAACACAGAAGACAAAACAATGGATGAGTAAACACAAAATGGATGATGGAGAGGCAGCTGAAAATGGATGAGACAAAATGGATGACATTAAAAAAAAAACAACAAATAAGAGGGGGGTGAGTCTACATGAATATGGAGACATATGACTGAGGGGGTGAGTGGTGGTTATGATGGAGGTAATGGTGACAAGGTATAAACAAGGTAAAGACAAAGACACATCTATAGTCATCAGCAGTTTTAATGAGAGGCAGTTTGAACTACAGGGCAATGTTGATTAAGTCACTGTCACACATGGAGACGAGTTAATTTGTTCAAACGGCGACAGCTGTGTGAGGATGAGAGGGCTGGTGTGTGCGTCTGTCAGAGAAAGCGTGACTGTGTGTGAGGCTGAGAAGTGAGTGAAAATTTGGGAAGGGACTGGGGGAGCAGATTTGAAATGTCTGAGTGTAATTTGCTCCTGAGAGTGTGTACTGTATGTGTGTACTCACCTCCACTGGTGGAGTTGCATGTGCCAATTCCAGGGCAAAGCTCTCTGGAATGTGATTGGACGAGATGGTCACTAGGCTGTTCAGAGACTGGCGACTGTGGTGATTCTGCCGGCTCCCCATCTGGGCCCGGTCCATGGGGGGCGTGGCTGAAGGCGAATGGTGGTGGGCTCTGATTGGCAGGGTGCCGTTGACCGTGGGGACCAGGGTGATGTCACCTTTGTGGATCTGGCGAGCAGGTTTCTTCGGATGGTGCTGATGGGTGGACTCAGCCACCCTACAGTTGTAGGAGTGCCTTGTTTCTTTCTTCTCTCGATTACAGCGAGCAGCAAAGACCACCATGATGACCAGAAGGACTGCACATATAGCCCCCAGAGAGATGATGATAATCAGTGATGCGTCGAGGGAAGACTCGCCCTGGTCCATTATCTGCACATGGTTCTCCATATTCTCATACAGAGTGATCTTTAGAACCGCCTTAGCACTGAGGCTTTCACTTCCATGATCTCTAACAACCACTGTCAGCTCCGCATGCTCATGGGGGAAGTTCTCCAGGCTTGCATTGGCGTGGATTTCACATGTTCTGGGGTCAATGAGGAAAAAACCTTCCTCATTACCGCTGATGATGGAGCAAATGAGTTCTGAATTTACCCCTGTGTCACGATCCGTAGCCCTGACTGCAGTCACTAAGTGACCTGCCTCTGTGAACTTTGAAACAGGAACATCAGCTGTGATGTTCCACAACTGGGGCACAACAATGACTGGTGGATTATCATTCTCATCCAGGATGTTCAGAATAACTGTGGCATTGCTGAGCAGTGGGGGCTTTCCAGAATCTTTGGCTTGTACAACAAAGGAGATGCGGCTAACATCCTCTCGGTCGAATGTGCGTAGTGCATAGATGGCGCCATTTGAGGGGTCGATGGTCATGTAGGTGGAAATAGAGCTCCCATGAACAGAATTCTCCAAGATGGAGTAGCTCACCTGACCATTGGCATCCAGGTCTGGGTCAGTGGCCATAATGGAGGTCAGATACGCTCCGGGGGCATTGTTCTCTGACTTGAAAATCTCATACCGGCCTTTCTCAAAACGTGGAGGATTATCATTTTCATCAGTTACATGAACAGTGAAATGTTTAATAGTAGAGAGACTGGGAGTCCCCCGGTCCTCTGCCACCACTGTCAGGCTGAACTCTGACCTCTTCTCTCTGTCCAGGGTCACGTTAGTTAAAATCATGTAGTTGTTCTCATAAGTCTTCTGTAGTTTGAAGTAGCCCTGGCCGTGAAGTTTACACTCTACTTCTCCATTTAGCCCAGAGTCCAAGTCTTCCACCCTAACCAATGCTACAAATGTGTCCAAAGGTGAACCTTCAGATATGTAAGCTGCGTCTCCGTTTCCCTGGGAGGACATAAGATTGATGCTGATGTCGGGTTTATTGTCGTTCACATCTACCACTTTGACCAGGATCTTGCAGTGAGCTGGCATAGAGTTTGGACCCATGTCCTGCGCCTGTACGTCTATGTCATAAGAGTTAATCGCTTCATAGTCCATACGCCTGATAAGGGTCAGATGACCACTGTCGGGATTGATTTTGAATGTCTCCATTATTTTAGGGGACACGTGACTGCTGAAAGAGTAGACTATTTTGGCGTTAGTGCCATCATCCGCGTCAGTTGCATTTAAGTCAATGAGCATCGAGCCAACGGGCGAGTTTTCTGGTAGATTGATGACATATGAAGACTTGTCAAAAACCGGGCTATTATCATTAGAGTCAGTAACACTGATTTTAAGGAGGGTAGAGCCCGTTCTCGGGGGAACGCCCCTATCAGAGGCTGTGTATTGAAGTTCATAGCCGGAGCGCACCTCCCGGTCAAGCTCCCTGAGCACCACCAGCTCAGCGTACTTAACCCCGTCACTCCTGGACTGAATGTCAATCCTGAAGAAATTGTTGGGCTCTAAGGCATACGTGTATAGTGAGTTCTCCCCGACGTCTGGGTCTGTGGCGCTGTCCAGGGGAATGCGCGCTCCCACAGCCGCGCTCTCAGAGATTTCTATTGGGATGACGGCACGAGCGAACTGGGGTGCGTTATCGTTGATGTCCAACACTTCCACTTCGACGTGAAAGAGCTGCAGGTGTTCAGTAGGCAATGTCAGCACGTCGAACTGGATAGAACAGTTGAGGTTCTTTTCACAGAGTTTCTCGCGGTCAATTTTGGTCCTGATGCTGATTTCTCCGTCCTGCTCGCGCACCGTGAGAAAAGACGAGCTCCCTCTTTGCATCGCTCTGAAACGGAGTGAGACTGTGCTTGGAAGTTTAGCCAGAACATCCGCAACATCTTCTTTCAGACGTGCTATCACCGTACCAACCTTTAGCTCCTCATAAATCTGGTATTTCAATGTCTTCCCGCTGGCGTTTTGTGTCACCGTAAACAAAACAGCAGCAATTTTCCACACTGTCAATAAAAAGAGTCCTTTCATTTTTCCTGGGTGTGGTTTTTGTGTGTGTGTGTGGAAACAATAAATAAATAAATAAATACAATTTTAAAAATATCGAAAAACACCTCCAAAATGCAACGAAGTCTGTTCCACTTTCAACTAAATCGATGTCGTAAGCCCGTCAATAAGCGGCTGCATTTCCTTTTCCATGAAGAGAAGAGAAAAACAACATTCGATGTCTTTTAAGATGCTGTAGTTTCCAAAAAAACTAATATCCAAAAATGTTTCTGTCATTCCTTGTCATACAGATCTGTTGCGCTCATCCAGAGTGCGAGAGAACCAAGCGAGTGGCACTGATCTGTGCGCTTTTCTCTCTCTTTCCTCCCTGCGTCTGGTCCGTGCGCCCCCTCTCTCCGCTCGAGGTGCCTCTGCGCACAGAGTTGCCCAAAATAACCCGCCTCAGACCAACTACTTGTACATCAGCCTCGGCCCCCTTTTCACATCCCAGGAAAGACAAACGCTTCTAAAAGCAAAAGCTGGCTGGTGGCCACTCAAACTCCAAAGCGGAGGAGAAGGAGGCGCGAGTGGGGAGGTAAAAGAGAAAGTATGGGCTATGAAACCCCGCCCTGTGGGGTTTTACTTTGCTCACTTTTCAGAGTAACAACCGTGGCCTTACAAAAGGACAGAGAAGAAAATAAACTCGGGAAGAAAACATTCATTCAAAGAGCATACCCTGCCGTTTTTCATTGCAATAAAACCACAGGAACGTTTACGAGTTTCTTGCTTCGTGTCTGTTCTCCGCAGACAGCGCGGAGACACATAAGTCTAAATGACTATTTGACACGACAAAAACACATTCACGTCAATCACAAGCTTTGTCACCCAATACACCGACGGGCACACTTAGAAAATATCAAACGGAATCCAGCTGTCAACACTCCTGACTCACGAGATGCCCTGGCATTGTACTGTACTATGGATGCGTCCCATGTTCGTGTATTATACCCAATTTATTTCTGCTCTTTTAAGTGGCAGCTGACCATACCACCTCTTCATATACACGCACTTTTATAGATGTTTGGGAGTCCAGTAGGCACATGCGCTCCATCTGTGGCTGTCTATCTGGGAGAGTATAAGCCGGTAAGCTGTGTGGCGAATCGCGCTGAAAAAGAGACGGACTCTAATCAATGCCTTTAAAAAAGTCGGTCACGCCGAGGAACAGCTCTGTCCCCGTCTACAAATCTATTCAGCAACACTTCAAACTCCCTGCAGGATGGGGTTTTGATAAGGAGCGCCGCGTCGACAGCGCACCAGTGCGCGCTGGTATTTTCAGATTCACCGACAAAAAAAAAGTGATGTGCATATAAATGCGCCCGTACACCGGAGGGTATTGTGAGAGAAACGGGACAGAATGAAGAGAGACGAGAAGATAAAGGGGAGAGGAATCAAAAGTTTAATGAATGTACACAACTGGGACCGTGCTTTTTGGAGACCATCCGGCACAGTTTGTTTGGCACCAGGACCAGGCGACTACAGCCGACCAGACAGAACCTTAACCCCACAACTGTGAGGAAATGAGTCGTCATGGGGGAATGCAGAGAAGCAAGTCGCTTTTCCACATCCATCCCCACATTTTCGGCGCGTGCATGTGGTCAGGCATTGCTCGCGTGCGCTGCGGAGAGAGCGTGAGCGAGACAGAGTGAGAGCATTTGGGGAGAAAAAAAAAATTCAGCTGTTGCAATGACAGTGTGCTCACAGACCAAATACATATTCATATAAAATACTACAACGGTGGTTGAAGATGACGTGCTGACCATCTGGAGTAGAACACAAACCCCTCCTAAAGCACAACCCTGGTCCTCATTCTCCCCTATCCTTTCCTCCAGTTGAAATAATTCGCAGTCAACGTTTGGAGAATAGTTTTAGAACACTAAAATTAACCTTAAGAAATAGATAGATCAGCTACATGATCTGCAAAACAAATTAATAATTTACTACTAGCCGCTTCCCAGTGTCTGCATGAGAAATGTAATATAACACCACTGCAAGCGTTGACAATGTATCCATTTCAACCAGGTTATTCAGTGTCATCTGCTCTTTTAACAATTCACATCTGCACTGATTCTGAAGCTGTCTGAAAACAAAAGCTAATTAAATACTCCAAATGTGCATGGGCACCAACCAGAAGCTCCCCTTTTGTACCCAGGGCTCAAAATTGGCGAAAAACTATTCTTCTCTCTATTCATGACCAGAGCCATGTCTGCAAAATGTTTGCATTCACTGCTCTTTTTTGCACATCTTTTTTTACTCAAGTGTGTTTGGTATTTAAACAGGTTTGATACAGGCACCCAAAATTTCCATAGCTCTAAATGCTCACAATGCAGTAATGCAATTACTCCCCGCGTCCCAGAGAAGCTAATCACATTTGGAGAACAAAGTCAGCTACGGAGTTTATGGAGGAAGGGAGCAAAAGAAAGAGACAGCCTTGGTGGGGGTGGAGTGCACTGGGGTCTTAAACACTGCGCAGAATAAAACAATTAATGTATAGAGGGGGTATAATCCAAGTAAAAAGCAGATGGAGGCTTAATACATTTAGGCACGCTACATAACTAGAGCCCAGCAATGGTGGACTTTTGATGTAAGAGAAGGCCAATAATTGAGCTAAAAATATTCATCCCTTGGAGCAGGTGCAAAGACACCATATCTGTTGGATTTAACAAGTTTTTGTTTAATTTTTCCCGCTCCTTCCCAAAAGAAAATGTTATTGATCCACAAACAGACCAGTCTCAGTGCAAATGCATATGAGCCCCAGAAACAAACTATCCCAGTGGAAGTACAGCTCTTTTCATTATGCTTCTAACATCTCCAGGCCTCGTGGTCATGAAGTCATACTGTGAATTAAAGGTTTGTTGTTTTTGTCCACGACATTTTGCTATACTCTATCCCACTTCATCCCCGAAGTCAGTCGACACAGCAGTTGGGGGGGCGGTCATAGAAAATGTGCCTCTGAACCCCCCCCCTCTGACTTTGATGAAATTAGGGAGTCAAGAGGAATGTGTGTGTGTGTGTGCGCATTTGTCCCGTGACACTGGTGGTTTGGTTGTAAAGGCACGCGAGCATCTGTCGCTTCGTCTGCCCGCTCATTGTCACTTATTCGATTAGCGGCGATTTGGTGAATTCCTTTCCTAAGGGGAGGAGTTGGACCACAGAGAGTTTGGGAGTTTGCTTTCACTGCTGCTGGAGGGAAACCCCCACTGCTCACAAACACACACACATACAAAAACACACTACCACCCCCATCAGAGCAATCATTGTTATTCATCCGAGTCTCTTCTTTCTCCTCTCCTTGGATTCAATAGGGGCCAATGGAGCTTTATTACCTTATGACTCGTTGGCCACCATTGTGTTTGTGTGTGTGTGTTTCTGTCCAAGAAGACAAGAAATAGGGCACTTCCTTGTTCCTGCTCACACTGCATGTGATGATCACACTTTGAACGCAACATATTGCAGGCGATGTCAACAGTTGGCCGACAAATTTATAACCCTAGCAGAACTATGAGTCAAAGAAAAGAATGTGTCTGGTCACATCTAAAATGGGCTCATTGCTGAACTGCTGTGCTAGTTCCTCGGTCCATGCAGCATCAAATGAAAAGAACAGGCTGTTATTCTTTTTTTTTTTTTTTTTTTACTGACTTATGTGGTATGAGAAGTATATAAAATATTCATAACTTTCCTTTGCAAGACCAGTACAAAGTGCCATTTTAACACTGGCATGGATATACTGTACAGTTGACCAATGCATTTACTATTCAGTTCCATTTTACTTTTGAAGCCCATGGTGGCAGTAAGTTAGTGAAATGTCGGTACCTTGCTTTGAGTTTTGGCAGTTAAATTTACCCTGTAGAACAGCTTTTCTTTGCTTTGTCAAATCACATGAAAACTTCTAATCTGTTCTATTCTACTCTATCCTATTTTGTGCTGTGTGGTTTGGACGTGAAGGAGTAATGTGGGTGCCTGTTCATCCTGTGTTTTTTTTTTTTCCCTTGTCCTTATTCTCATTCTGAGTCATACAGCACCTATTGGACTTGTGTACATATAGACACATGCACACACACATTTTCATGTAGCTACACACATTTTCCAGTTGATTGAATGGCACTGACAGTGAGGCGCATTGCCACACCGAGACGTAGTCTACAGAAACACAAAGACTTCACAAACAATCAGCACTGTAGGGATCAGAATCCAGCTCCTCCTCTACTGTCATTGAACATTATTGGACTGGTCCCATTAATGTTGAGACAGTTCCATGCACATCTTGAAGACATTATCGATGTTGGGATGTTGAGTAAAAATTTGTTTGTTTTTTTGAATGACAAATGATTTAAAAATGTTATATACCAATATTAAATAGAACACAGAAAACATCAAATGAAGTAGTATAACCAAAAAAGGGATCATTCTACATTTGATGGCAACAACATATGCTCCAAAAGTTTGGAGGAATAAATAGGAATGAGGGCAAAAGGCTGGAATAAGTAAGTGATTCTAAAATCAAAAAATCAAAAAGAAACAACAGGGGGAATATTTTGCTCCTCCAAGTAAATGCCAATAGGTCAGTAACAGGGTTGTACACACAATAAGCATCTCACACTATGATTAGATAGTAGATCTTGATCATTTTGTGCGTGAATTACAAGAGAGTACTTCAGAATTACATTTGTTACCTTGACGTTAAGACTCATACTGTAAAAGAGAAAACAACCTTTAATAGCTGTCCACTGCAGTGGCCACTATGCCTGAAAGGGTTAATGCACAACTACATTTATTTGGGTAAAATGCGATACTTTTCATGTGCTAGTTCAATATTCCACATTAATTGCAGCTTCTATCACTGTGTTATTTTATAAACTGCATCTGATCCTCCATTTGGCAAAAGAGGTCCTGCCATAATATGCGATCACACAGACACACGTTGTATTTGCAGAAGCAAATATGGACGCATCTCAACTCCCTGTTGTGGCTCTTGTTTTTCCTGTTACTCATCTTCCTGGGATGCAGAATTTGTCACATTTCAATACTGTATGGTCAGAAAAATGTGACCTGGCCATTCAGACCGAAGACACGTTGCAAATATCACATAAGTATCAGATTTAGGATGTCATATGAAAGTGGCCGAGGTCGGAATTGAAATAATTGCATTTGTATTGTTGAAACTGTCTTTAACAGATCACATTCTAGGTCACATATGGACAAAAAAGTGTCATTTGGGCCACATTTACCTGCATTCTGACTGTAGCCTTAGAGAAGTATAGCCTTTCAGATTAAGGGTTATACTGAGCTCACATTGTTATATATATTTCTTAATCACAGCTGCTTCACAGTCTTGGTTTCCTCTTGATCTTGGCTACATTTTCACTTTGTCTTGTCTCAGTCTTGGATAAGTTTATTTTAAAATTGATCACAGCTTCACTAAACTCTAACTGAACTAATGTGTTATGATTGTGAGTCAAAGAGACTTCTGTATTCTGCAACCTACTGGAGACCAGAATCCAGTAGCCTGACTAAATTCCTGTCATGGGGTTTTGTGCATGTGGTTACAATTCTTTTCCTGAATTCTGCCTTTCCTCATGATAAAAATCAATGAGACTGTCAGAAAACCTAATACTATGTTATGTGTATAAATCTACATCACCGTTGGCACCAAACATTACTTTAAACGGTAGGACTCCATTCGATGTGACAGCCACATATATGACAGCAGAGATCGAGAGTCAATAATGCGCCTCCACTTCTAAGGAAAACTTGCATGAGTTGGAATACACGGCTGCAGATCAAATAGTCATGCACAACTAGGCAGTTGTCTCTCTGTGACTTAATCACTCAGTATTTCCCACATTGGGTATTCGACACTTAAGAAAAATATTACCTTTAAAAATTGAATCACCTCAAAGATGACTGTTATTTTAGTATTGGGCATGTACAGGGATTTATTTTATATCTAGAAAACTTGGTTTCTCTAATGCCCCTGTTTGTGAATCTGATCTGGTCATGGTCATTGACTATCTCAGTTCAGGTGGTCTTGATAAACACAATGGTTAAGAGACTGCACATTTATCTCACATAAAAAAAGAGCTACAACTCAGAGCAAGGATAGAGCCTGACATTGAGCAGGGAAACACAAAGGCTTATAAACACAATTTTGCTCCTACAGCCCAGAAAATGGAGATATGGTTAGCATGACTGGTGCTCCCAGGGTGTGAATAAAACAAAACAAACACTGGCGATCTCCACATTGATAGTATTTTTCCAGCTGGATAGCTCAGTTGGTAAGGCACCGGCTGGTGAATAGGGGACCCGGGTTCGATTCCCAGGATGAGCGTCCAGTGGGTTGTGTGAGGAAGGGCATCCAGAGTAAAGACTCCTGCCAAATCAAATATGTGAATTGGATTCGCTGTGGCGACACTGGAAGGGAAAAAGCCGAAAGAAATCATCACAGTGATAGTATGTTTCTACAGAACACAGTTTGTCAAATGTCCAACTATTCTATCATCCTTTCTAGGTAAGTGTCAGAACCTGTTAACAAACAAGCACCTCCGTACATCCTGTCATGCAGTCATTGTTACAGCTGTAACCTTTGACAGAGGTGGACATATTTTCTACCTGTGAACTTTAAAACTATGGACAGTCTAATATTACACATGGGTGTCAACTGGAGGATTAGAAATTCCTTAAATGGTCTTGTAATTGGTTCCGTTGAATATGAACAAGACGGTATAACTTGCAAATGTATATTAAGAGGACACTTCAGAGCCCTCAGCTCAATACTCTTCTATTTGTGCCTTGCAGGACCAACCTTGCATTAATGGATGTATTTACTCTTAAGGAAGAAAAGACCATCACACTTATGACACAACTAGTCGTCCCTGTGTGCCGGAGTGTCACCAATAAATCTTCCCTGTGAGTGCATTGTCGATGTTTGTGCATGTGATTGACATGTTGTTGATTTGTTGGGGACTGCCTTTTCCCAGATACGATGCCTGTCTCCAGCTGATGACTGACAGCTAATTTGTGGTCGAGAGATTAGTGTTTTAGAAAGGAACTCTCTCCATGAGATGTGCAACATCCAAAAGGAATTGGTCCCATTTGGTGTGGTTTTCTTTGACAAGAGCGTGTGTGTCAGGCTGGTAATGAGGACAGGCCAACCTTTTCACAAGACGAGGTCCATCATCCCTAAGATATCCATATAGAGTGTGTAGTGACAGTTGCCATGTCATTGAACATGGCCAAACACAATCACGACATTTAAAAATGGCGCTACTGAGGATCAGTATTGAATCACACATAACTCGTGTTATGACAAAATCGCATTTTCTTAAACACCGTTTCTTAAACACCGTGGTTTTAATGAGGTCGGTAGTGTCTTTGTGGCGTTGACGACCCAAAAATTCTAAGTTCTAATTTTCTCATCATATTTGAATTAGGACATGTTGGCTTGTAACTAACAATACATTAAAAACATAGAACAAATAGCAATGCTAGATGCAAAACTTAACTCAAACCAGATATTCCATGAGCACATGCACGCACACACATAAACACAACCTAACTAGCTCCAGGGAGTTGCTGGCACACATCACATTTTGATGGGTGTGTTTGGAGGAATCCTGGAAAAAGGAAAGTGCTGTAGTGCCTCCTAGTCTGTGCGACACAAAGCCCCTGTTGTTTCCCCTGCACACAATCCTCAACAACCTGGATTGATTAGAGGTAAGAACATGAGCTGAAATAACACAGACCTATACTTAGGCTGCTCTGTTTCAGGCCCAGACATTCATAAAACCTGTCTGTGTGTGTTTGTACTTAAGTGTGACTGTGCACTTGGTATGTGAATGTGTATGCTTGAGGCTAAGTTCTGGCAGGGGTTAAGGCCCTCGCTGGAGTGTTACATGTTTAAGTGTCCCCCGGTGACCCACTTCCTGGGGTTGCACCAGATTTATCGTTCTTGAGGTTTTGAGAGCTGGCAGCTGCAGAATGGGGGAATGGATGTGGGTGCCAGTGATAAAGAGAAGAGGAAAGAGAGGGCTCAAGAGGAATGATGAAGCGACGGGAGCGTGGAAAGGTGGAGGTGAACCTTGAAATATGGTCAGGTTGGATGAAAGTAACGAGGAAAAGATACAGAGAAGGAGCAGATGAAAGGAGGATGGTAGGGGTGAGGAAAAGTCAAGGAGTGTCGGAGTGTAGCTGCTTGTTTTGGGGGGTGGGGGGCTTAGAAGGTAAAAGGAGGGAAGGAGGGGAGCACGAGAACGTGGAATGAAACATAAGCTTATACAAAGAAAGGACTGAGTGTTGAGCGGAAGTGTAGGAGGAAGAAGCAAAGGTGTGGAGTAAAACTGAAAAATTAAAGGAGACCTCTCCTGCGTTCCTTTTATTTATTTATCCCCCCCCATTCTCAGCCTATACTTCTCACCTTTACCTTAATGAAAATACAAGTCCAGATTGATTTGTGACAACCTTGAAAGTAATGGGATCCTGGGGTATACGTGTGTGTGCGGGGTTATGTTTGGCGAGTGTGAATGTTTGTAAATGTGCATGCAGTGTTTGGACTATTCATTTGTTATACAGGTGTTGAGATGCACCTGAGCTCTAGCTGATTTGGAGGAAAAAAAAAAAAGAGAAGAAGGAGAAAACCTTGGGAAAGGTTGGACAAAGTACAGAGATAAAGTGGATTTAGACAATCATTTCTTTGGTGAAACGCTTCAGGATGCAGCCTTGTTGTAAACACCGGCAAATTGACCACATATTTCACAAGCTGTGGGACTCTATTGAGGAATGGTTAACATGGTTTTTCAAGTTTATGCAGGGGATTTGGGACAGAATCCAAACAGTGAGCAGCAAATGTTCAATCAGCAGGCAGCGAGTTGCACAGGGGGAAGGAAGAGAGGGAAAATAGGGAGCAGGTAGCAACAGGTGACCAGAAAGCAGTGACGGGCCGTGCATTTCCGACCTTGGCCTGCAGTGATGTCCTACCCGACTTAATCCACCTCTTAAAACCATAATTCTGATCCATGGCTCTACACATGATGCATTTAGACCAAAACACATACAACTGCATCACCTGAACATAAAGTGAAGTACAACAGAGTTATATTTGTCTACTCAGTACACTAATAACAGAGAAAAAAAAAGGAGCTGACATTGATCAGACACAGGACCGGATGGTCCAGTGCATCCGGCGCATCAGGTGCGCCCTTGTGACCGACCCAGGTGTCGCACGGTGCGACGGACTGCCAGCCAGGTGTTCATAGTTAACGATGTGGCGGATAAATCCTTTTTCCTACTGAGTCATACTTGCTAATGTCGGGTTGGTCAACCTCTCTTTACAGTGTCCATTCTCAAGAAAAGTTTTTTCTTGAGAATGGTGTTGTCACTAAATCTGTGACCAAATGATATCAGCCATTGTGGGTTGAAAAAAAATAAAACAACTTGTGCTACACAAATGATCCATTTCCTTATTTCCTGTTTATCACATTGACGGTCTGCTCTATGCCACTTTGCATAGCTCCGTCTCTCTATCACATGTGCAATCAAAAGATGTGCATGCTGACTCTATAGGCCCACTAGCTGGTCCCAGTGAAGCCAAACTTGACGCTGATTGATTAACGCCACAGGTCCGTTTTTATTCACTTTAAGCTACCATGCACCAGCACAGTCGCTTCTGAAGGCCTAGAGGCAGATTTTGGACCCTGGCAACACATGATCGTGAATAATGATTGGATAAAAACTCTAACATAAACCCCACGCTCCAAACCTCCACCTAGGGCTGGAAGCTGAGCAATCAACATAGGAAAGAATGAAATGAAGAGGATAGACCATGGGGAATAATTTGATATATATTTGTGGAAAAAAATATATATTGAAAAAATATATTCCTGATTATGTTTAGGCCAGCACAGAAGGCCTTGCTGACCTTGAGGGTCCACCACTGCTAGAAAGACAGATGAGAGATAGAAAATGGACAAAATATGAAAAGTAACTGAAGGCCTTATGGAAGGAGAGATGGAAAAGAGGGATTAAGGAGTGACGTACTATGAAATGTATGCCATTTTGGACAATTACGCTCCTCATTCTCTGGTAAATGGATTGCTCTGGCAATTAAAGTGAATGCCACTGTGTTTAATTTGGTTTCATCACAGTAATTGCCCAACATAAGTGTGCTCATATCTGTGCATGCATTACATTACACCATGATTACTGTCAATCACTCACTCAGAGACACTCAGACTGAGAGAAAAGCACTTGGCACACATTTGCAAACTTCTGTGAGCACATGTACGCTTTACTAACCTGGACAGCAATTATTTCCAATTTATATTTGATAATATCATAGTTTTCTTTTTAAAAAATGTCCAGAATTTTTTTTGTTTTTTTATGCAGAATGATTAGGAGTGTAGCAGCAATATCACTGGACTAAAAACTAAGCATTAATTTGTTCACTGGGAGAAAAATTCTGGGAGGAAAAAAATTCAAATTTGTGCCATTAAAATTCATTTGTATAATGTCTTTAAAAATTCTTAGCACATGAATAGTCATAAATGAAATGTTCATTGCCGTTGCTAATCATCAGACAAGTCTTGTCAAGTCTGCATCACCCCTGGGCTATTATTATTGGCTCCTCTCAGCTAACAAGCAATTAGTTCACATCAGAGCTTTTTCCTGTGCCAAATAAACAGGAATGGAATGGAGGTTCTTTCATGGTTTTAACTTCAACAAACTCTAATACACACACACACACACACACACACACACACACACAAAAGCATCGAGGCTGAAGTTTATGTGGTTCCCAGGAGCCTCATCAAAGACTGGAGGTGGAGAAGGAGAAGTAGGCACAAAACGAACATAGATACAAATAAAGGTTAAACACAATCACATGTTATGTCACACCACCTCCCCCCATCTAAACACAAGAACATTTGATCACTTTGTGTATTATAATACCCTGCAGGATTTTTCTTCTGTCTTTTCCCCCCTCTCTGTTGCTCTTTTTGGTTTACAATTAGTCAAATTAATTGTCACATGTACCACATCATCATCAACACCAGCTTTTGTTGGTGCTTGATTATTTTTATATATAGCAAGAGCTACTCTGTATTTAAAATCTTTCTCCCACACATTCCTCCTCAGCGAGTGCCCAAGGAAAGCACCCTCTGAAAAAAATGAAGGCTTTCATCCATTAAAAGAAAAAAAAAAAAAAGACAGGACAGAGTGGGCTGGTGCACTAATCAATAACTGTTATCACAACTTCTCACCTGTTTGTAGCTTTGTGCTATGAACGCTCCGCTCTGTGTAATGATTTATTCAAAGGAAAAGTGCTGTAATGACTAAGAATGAAAATACAGCGATGCAGAAAAAATATTGTCTTCTTGTTCTTCTTCTACTTGGGTGAAATAATGATGAGTGGCATGAGCCGGGCTGAATCCATTCTAGATGTGATATCTGCTTTTTGGCTTTGGGTGGATGGTTTGGGCAGTGGGGGTCATAAAATATATATTGACGTTTGACAGAGTGACTCATTACCAAATGGTGTGAACTAGCTACATGCTGCAGAGTAATGCACGGATGCTACTTGTTCTGTTTTTTTTTCTTCCAATTTTCCCCAGTGCTTACTGCTGACAATACAGTTACAGACAGAATAGGCACAAACCCTGTGGTATTTCAAGGTGAACTGCAGCTTAGTTACTGTGTGTCTTGTTGATATTTTATCTATGAGCTCTGCTGTCTTCCCTGCAATTTACCCTGTCTCTGTGTGTCTCCATCTCTTCTCTACCTCTTGTTGTCACTCCTCGCTCCGATACTACCTCTTCTTACTCTCCCTTTGTCTCATTTCCACCATATCATTTTGCTCTCTCCCCAGTCATTCCCTTTCCCGTTTCTCTTTCTCGTCCACATCTCACTGCCAATTCTTTCTCGTCTCCCTCTCGCTTTGCTGGGAAAAGGTGAACGTGTGTTTCACTAGTCTGCTGTGTGTCTGGCAGTTTCCAATTAGCTTGTATACCTGCTTCTGGCTGTGTACGAGATAAGATGGAGCAGATACCACCGGCTACTATTATCTCTGCTTTCCTCCTGTCACTCGCAAACAGACATAAATACCTTTCCCGCGCAAACAAATGCATCCGGTGAACACACACACATGGAAAATGCCAGGGTGCTTGCTCCTAGAGCTGCAGATCCATTGGCCAGATAGATATAATAGGCTAACAAGGGGTGGACAAGTGTTGTAATGAATGCATCAGAGACTGTCACGCGATGTCAACAACTGGTCTGTGGCTGAAAGTTGACATGGCTTTCAGAGTGTTTGCACTTGGTCCATCTTGCAGGATTGCAAGTGTGCTTGCCGATGCGTTTGGATTGTGGAGGAGCTTGGTTTTTACCAGGCGTGCACTCGAACGCTCGGCAGCAAGGATGGTGTTTGCCAGTGTGGGTGTGTTTTGGATGTTTTCTGGTGGCAGGGTGGTGGGCCGCGTGATGACCCTGTGACCCTGCCCAGACTCCTGAATAATAAAAGGCTATTCATACACACCCTGGGTGACAGCATGAAAGGAGCAGTCTCAGAGAGAGGGGGCTGGGGGCAGTGGGGAGCAGACATGGTTGTCTTTGTGGGAGGTAAGGGACTCATTATGTCTCGCAGGCTTACCTCCCTCTCCCACAAGTTTCCTTTGCTTTTCTTGTTTTGTGTTTCCCTTCTCCAAGTCCATCTCCCCTGTGTCTATCCAGACCCGTTTCCCTTTGAGTTGATGCATTTCTCAACTCGTGCTTCATTTTCTGCAAGATTACTATTTATTTCAACTACCCACCTCAGCTTTTTGATTACTCTCTTCTCTCTTTACATCACATATATTTTCCTCCCTCCTTCCCTTTTCCTACTTCCTTCCTAATAATCACTCATCTTATTTCTTTTGTCCCTGGCACTTTCCCTTCCACTATCCTTCTTTTCTTTCTTCGTTTTTTATATTCTCTTTCCAATTATGTACATCTTTCTCTTTCTCTCTCTCTCTCTCTCTCTCTCCTCCCTCTCTCTCAGCTCCTCCCTCTCTGTCTCATTAGTGATGCTGTCTACTAAGGAGGTGATTAGCCTTCTTCGGCTCTAATTAAAACACAGAAAGGGAACTAAATGAGACCTGTGATTTGTGGGTTTGTGTGTGTGTGCATGTGAATATACATTTGAACTCAGAGTGTGTGAGTCAGTTGCTGTGGAGAAATGCTAAAAAGACAGTGAGCTCCATTTAGATGTGAAGTGAAAACAATTATTGAAAGCCTCTGATGGATGTTACATAGCATGCGTGAAGAACGAAAATGGATTCCTCTGAGGGAAATGATAAATTAATAGAGGGGGGTAAATGAGAAAGGAGGGATAAGTGAAGAGGACATGATGCATTGTACTGGTTGCTGTCGGAAGTCACATTTCTCCTTGTTTTTTTTAGTAGTCATTCTCTTCCCTTGACTGTTCTCAAATTAAGTTTTGTTTGGGTGAGTTAAATTACTTAACAATAAAAAACCAAACACATCTTTATTTGATACTATTTTTTTCATTGAAGGCCTTATGCATTTCTTGCATAGATTAACCATTTGATACATACCTTCTTGGGTGACACAGTACTGCAGCAGTTAGTTCATCCACAATGTTTTTTCCCATATTAAAGAGGTTAATGTGTGTGTTGACAGGTGTCTGAATCAGCCCTTGTGATGTAATATTCTAAAAATGTTGTTCTAATAGTCTAAAACACGTTCCTTTCACATGCATTTTTCTTGAAAATGTTATAAATATTTCTTCAATTTTTTTTTGTGCAATATCTTTTGAATGTACAGAACTGTCGGAGCAAACTCTATCAGTCTGTTTAATTTTACCAGTGAGTGTGAAGCATAATATCAGATTCTCTCCAACAAGTTTTTCAAGACGTTATAAGATGGTAATACCACAT
>JAPTHA010000001.1:26202778-26212804 GCA_029814585.1 Gymnapogon annona
CAGGTGCGGAGGGCTGTGACGTTCCCTGGACCCTGGAAGACACACCCCCCAACCCCGCCATACAATCCCTACCAACACACACCCCCTTTTTCCCACAAACACCACAGAGATGCCCTATAAAATATTTTTGTTGTTGTTCATGATTACTTTCATCTGTCAGGGATCAGACAGATGCGGTCCACAAATGAGTCACATTTCACCAGTTTATTGGAGGGTTTAAGGGGGAAAAAGGGAGTGAGAGTGTGTGTGAATGTGTTAGTCTCAGTGGCTGAGTGGAGTTTGAGTGAAGAAAGATGGGCAGGTTGTGGATGTAAGGTTTGCGGGTGTTGTCTGACAGACGGGTTACCGATGTGGGCTTTATGGGTGTAGATAGGCAGGGGGTTACCATTGCGGCATTTCAGGCAGGCTTAGCAGGTGGGTAAAGGTGGTGCACTGATGCGGTGCACTTCATATCCTGCATAAATAATAAAAGACTGGGGCTTATATGCAGGCAGTGATTGGAGCAGGGTCAGAACTCTTCTGAGCAATCCCAGTCCATGGCCTCATCCTCATTTCTCTGCCTTGACGTAGAGTGAGTTTTCCAGGAGACGGCGGAGGACTTGCTGGACATGAAGAGTGTGTTCAGACAGGATTTTGGAGAAGATGAATGTGTCGTCCAGGTAAACGAACTTATTTAACATGACCCACAGTATGCATTCATTAGAGACTGGAACACCACTGGAGCATTGGTGAGGCTGAACTACATCACCAGGTACTTGCAGTGCCATCTTCCATTCGTTGCCTTCCTGAATCCACATGTTCCTGAGATCCAGTTTAGTAAAGACTGTGCCACCCCTCAGTGGCGAAGGTTCTGGGTTGCAGGGAAAACAGGACACGGCGTCTCGTCAGGAATGCCCATGCCTGGTCTGGATCGCCATTGAGTCCTTCTGTATTGCCACTCTTGGGTTCTGGGTCTCCGACAGCAGCAGAGCCTGCTGGGCTAGCAGTCAGGCGAGTGATTATCTGGATGATCTCGGCAACGTCTTGTTTCTGGAGCTGAATTTGTTGCTGTTGTTGTTGGAGCAGCTGCAACAATGAGACAATGTCACCGCTCATCCGGTGGGCCTCCCCCTTGGTACATTCAAGGCACTGCATGGTGGTGAGTGGTTCAGGAGAATTGGAGTCCATGCTGGGGGAAACGTGCGCTGCGTCCATGTTTAGTCAGATCGTACTGTCAGGGATTAGACAGACGTGGACCACAAATGCATCATGTATTAACAGTTTATTGAAGGGTTGAGGGGGGGAAAGGGAGTGAGTGTGTGTGTGATTCTCAGTGGCTGAGTGGAGTCTCTGTCGGTCTGGATGGACAGCCAGGCAGGTTGTGGATGTAGGCTTTGCAGGTATAGTCTGATTGACAGGTTACCGGACTTTACAGGTTATGATGCGGGCTTTGCAGGTGTAGACAGGCAGGAGGGTTACCAATGCAGGCTTTTCAGGCAGGTTTAGTAGGCAGGTTTAGCAGGCAGGTTTTAGCAGAGTAGTCAGGTATGCTGGATCCCGGCTGGATAGCTCAGTTGGTAAGACACCAGGTGGGTGCATAGGGGACCCGGGTACGATTCCCGGGAATGGGCGTCCAGTGGGTTGTGTGAGGAAGGGCGTCCGATGTAAAAACTCAATCAACTCAAATATGCAAATTGGATTCACTGTGGCGGTGAAAAAGCCAAAAGAAATCATCATCTTCATCAGTCAGGTATGCTGGAGTATGCAAGAATGTTCTCAAACAAGTTTCACAGACGATCTGACAAAGGTGGACTGAAAGACCGGGGCTTAAATGCAGTGTGGTGTTTGGCAGATAATGCAGTGCAGCTGGGAGGTTAATCAGGAACAGGTGTGTCTCTGATAGGCAGAGAGAGAGGGCTCATGACATTGATGTGTTTCATCACAACACTGTTTACAGCTTTTCACGTCAATTTAATACAACTTCTTATCCCCTTTACAATAATAAACCTAACTGTATGAATATATGGAACAAAACACAGACAAAACACTGTGACCTTGTGGAAGAAAAAACAAACAAACAAAAACATTTTTTCATAAGGCACATAAGGCAAACACAACCAAATGTTTACTGCATCAATATTTGTGAAATCCATAGTATGAGTGTAACATTTCAGTCTGTTTGTTTAGTTGTAACGAAAGCATTCTTCGAGACAAATCACACAAACCATCCAAACACAGGCTGGTCATAGAATGAAGGAGAAGAGATAACTCTGTAATTGTAGTTTACGAAATGTCAGTAAAAACAACGTCAAAAACTAACTCGTGTAACTTCACAGTTAGACATGAGAGGCAATTGCTAATCACTGACATCTTTATCGGGGAAGGCTGTGGCTCAGTTGGTAGAGCAGGTCATCCAATGCCTGAAGGGTTGGTGGTTCGAATCCTGAAGTGTCCCTGAGCAAGACACTGAAACCTAAAGTGTTCCCAGTGGAGCCTCGCAGCACCCTGTTGCCATGCAGGGTGCTGCGACACTTCAGGGACACTTAAAGGACACTTCAGGATTCCAGGATTCGAACCGCCAACCCTTCGACCATTGTGTGAATGGTCAATGTAAACCATTTTGGAACAATAAATGTGTAGAAAAAGCATTATATAAGTGCAATCCATTTACCATTTATCAGTCCAGTTATCCACATATTGATAATTGGACTCGGGAAGCAACTAGCACTTCCTGATGAGAATGCCAACCACTCACCAGAGCTT
Source organism: Gymnapogon annona (assembly GCA_029814585.1). NCBI lineage: Eukaryota > Metazoa > Chordata > Actinopteri > Kurtiformes > Apogonidae > Gymnapogon > Gymnapogon annona. Next base: position 26,205,521 of record JAPTHA010000001.1, read on the forward strand.
CCCTGTGAACACAGCACCTGGAGTAAATTATTATTTTGTTGACAGTGAACACAGAGAGTACCACCAAAAAATCCAATCAATAATGGTTTATAGGTTTAAGGAGTCTCGTCTGATTGAATTACGTTTTGCAGCATGTCAAGAGTTCACTACATTTAGATGGAAAACAGCTGTTTCAAGGGAAAACTGTGCAGTCTATAGCATATAGCAGTGTGAGGTATGTCTAATTCTTATAATTAAATGTTTACATAAAATGCACCATATCAGTATTTATACATATAACTCCTGAACCAAGGTCAAAATAAATGTAAAATAATGAATGAATGTAAAATAATGTAATATTTATCAAAGGGTGCAGTGTTTGTTATTAACCATTTCTTTTTTTCTATAATTTACGTTTATTTCCCTGAGCAACATCTCCATGTATTTATCATGCTGGTTTCCTTGGAGAGTCGTGGCAACATGCTGAAGTTAACAAGCCTATGAAAACAAATCCCCATGTTTGCTCAGAGACAGAGAAGGGAAGAGAGAGACATTATTAATGAGGTGGAGGACGATAAATTAGAGCTGACTATGACTCAGGTTTTGACACATTGACTGGGTCATTAATTATTGATCCATGTAAAGATTGGTCAGGATGAGTATATGAGTATATTGAAGTGAGTCTGCGGTATGGGGGTTTTAGAGAAGAGGAGATTTCCCCTCAGCATACTAATTAAAATGTTTGTCCATTTCACTGTCACGACTCGGCATCCACCAGAGTCCTCTAACCTCGCTCTAACAGCTGCGATAGTCGGTGAGGAAGGAATTCAACCCTATTCAAATCTTCATTATACACTTTTGAACAAGTTCCATTGAGCTCCGATTTCCAGGAGGACTTCTCAGGGATTTCTTTAATGTAAAGGGAAATGGAAATATGCTCTGACTGCTGAAGATAAGACTTCTAATTTGCTACCGTAAATTGAAGCTATTTGTCTTCAAACCCCCCCCCCAACTTCTGTTTCAACTCACCCCTATCTCAGATAGAAATATATTGTTCGAATTAACCCATATGTGGAAGCGGCACACAATTGTGTCTTATTTATTTATTTCGATTTAATCTTTTGACTGTTCTTTAAGGGAGCCATGAAAGTGAACTGAGGCGTGGGAATTGAAGGTGACTATAGTTAGTATAGATAGAGCAAGGTTGTCTTCTTTTCATCTTTTTAAAAATTCTTTCCTCTTTCTGTTTTGGTGGTCCACACACGGGAGCCTGAAAGAAACCCAAACAATAACAATAATATATATATATAAAACTTTCTTTCAGCTTTTCCCTTCCGGGGTCGCCACATCGAATCGAATTAATATATTTGATTTGGCAGGGGTTCTTTTTTATTTGTTTTTTTTTTAACATGGGATGCCCTTCCTGACACAACCCTTGTATTTATCCGGGCTTGGGACCGGTAGAATGATACACAGGCCCCCTTGTAGCTACAGTTGTAGGTAGTAGCGCTATGGGTCTTGCCCAAGGACCCACACAGGACGGTCACTGTGGGAATTGAACCATGGCCCCTTGTCATTGCCTGTCTGATCATAATGTAAGATTTTCCCATAACCCCATTTCTACTTTACTTTTTCCTCTATCGTTCTTTTACACATCACCTTCTCAACTCATGCTGTTAACTAACCCCCACCCCCATGCTCCTACCATCCCTCCCACACATTCCCATAACTGCGCTGCAATTACAAAGCCCTGGTCACAGACACCAAAACCACAAACTGTTGATTCCCGAAATGAGCTTGTCCGGCCACCAGACTCTTGCCAACAGCTCGCCGTTGAAAACATTCTCCCACAGTTTATTTCCATATACTCCAGAATACTTTAGTGGGTGATGTTTGTGTTTTGTTCTTGAAATGCTGGGAAAGTACCGTGAATTTAATTTGAAATAATGTAGCTTTTCTTACTGAGTAAAAATCGGCAGCCCTTGTCTTGTATCTAGGCATGTTAATGCTCTCCATATGTTTCCTGGCCGCCACACACAGTCACACCGATCCACAGATATAAGGGTCTACAAGGGGCACTCAAAAACAAACAGCATTTTCCTCTTTACATCCCTCCGACTCGATCACCTCTTTTTTCCCTTTCATTTTTTTCTTTCTTTAACATCCATGCTCTCAAATAAAGGACAAGAGGACGGCTTCCGAGAAGAATTAGGCAAAGTGTTTAAACAGGGCAGGTTTATGGCGCCGTGCAGACTGCTGTGTTATTTTATCGGCGGGTTGGGGGGGGGGTCATTTTGAGTGTAACGCGGCTGTATGAATGTCCCATTGATCAGGGTGTCGGTGTTCATTTCTCTCTTGGACTTGGGTCACGAAACAGAGTGAAGTAAGGTGGAGAGTACCAGTGGCCAAATAAATGTCTGCCTGGGGTGTTTTATCCCTCACATGTAAGCAAAAGGATCTGCATGTGGGGGGGGGGAAGTGTTCAGAATGTTAACGGATTCCTATAGAGTTTTATGTTCCAATAGTTCTGTGCAGTGACAAAAAGCATACAGTTCTTTTTTTGTTTTCTCTCTGTATACAGCAACTAAAAACGATCCCCTTAAATATAGAGTGTGTTCATGTGGTCATTTCAATTGAGGTCAGGAGGACACTGACCCAATGCATTTACACAAAGAGTTACTTCACAAGTAAACTGTTCTGAAAGCTGTAACCTTTGCTCTGAAATGCCAGCATTGCCTAGCAAAGGCCAGTGATTAGTAACAAGTACAGACGAGATAAAAAATTTAATGGGGAATAGAAAATTGCCTTCATTCATAGTACTGTGAAAACTTCTTAGGCCGACATTAAGTGTGTTTTATGCTGTCTGTGAACACTGTAACAGAGGAACGGTATTTTGAACCTCTATATTCCCTGTAAATATTCACTGTAAAAAAATGACAATAAAGGTGAAGAGTTGATATTAATATTAATGTGGACTAAGCACAAACTCCCTTCTATTGTTAGAGTAATTAGTGTTTTCCATCATTTCATTACAAACTTGAACAGTTATGGATTGATAAGAGGCATACAGTCAATTGATTTTAAGAAAGACAAACCTTTTGAAAGCATGTTTTTTGAAAAAAAAAGTATATGTATGAAATTTCTGAATACGGAGCATGCTGGACAGTAATCATGACACTCACAATTGACACATTCCATGCACTGCCATTGCAAATGCAGTGAAAATCACCTTTTGAATTGATAACGTTTTAGCACACAAAAAGTTCTATATACATATCAAGCTAAACTAATTAGTCTGAGGCATTTTTTTAGAATAGTCAGGATAAATCAGGAAATATCCAAATGAGTTGCATCCATGTTGGTTAGTGGCTGGTGTTTTTCCTCTTGTGGAAGCCAGTGTGAGTGTGCTCCTGTTCTGTTTAGCCATATTTGCACAAAACTAATGTAATCTGTGGACCTCCTGTGTTCTGGAGAAAAGAAAAAAAACAAGCACCCACATCTATGTTTCATTCATTGGGTTTGTGCATGATAACTTATCTCTCTTTTGACCTATATTTACAGACAATACTCTGTAGTCAAAGAAGGCTTTCCATGTCCACAAAACTGCAGAGACACAGGAAAAACACTCCTCGCTTTAACCGTCACGCTGGTCGTTCAACTCACGCCATACTGCTGAGATATTTACTCTTAAAGTGAACATCCATAATATAAAAAGATTTATCACCAAAGCATCATTTATACTTTTCAACCATCAGACAGGCTCAATAAATACACCACAAAATTAGAAATGTAGAAAATTCATTGCATAGGACCCATATTTTCCGTGGGCCTCTGTCTTCTTGTTTTCCTTTTGCTTTTCCCTTCTGGAGTTGCTGCAGTGAATCAGTTGCTTCCATCTAACCCTGTGTTGTGCAAACTCAACTCTCACAACAACTGCCTTCATATCCTCTTTTACTACGTCCATAAACCTCCTCTTTGGTGTTCCTCTAAACCTACTGCCTGGCACTTAAAAACTCAGCAACCTTCTACTAATATATTCACTATCTCTCTACTGGACAACCATCTCAGCCTGGCCTCTCTGGTCATAGGGAACATACAGTATGCTGTCCCTCTGATGTACTCATTCCCGATCCTCTCCATCCTGGTCACTCCCAAATAGAACCTCAGCATCTTCAACTCTGCTACCTCCAGCTCTGCCTCCTGTCTTTTCCTCAGTGCCACTGTCTCTAGTCCATACAACATGGCTGGTCTCACCTCAGTTTTATACACCTTTCCTTTGATTTTAGCTGAAACTCATGCATCACACCAGACACTTTTCTCCACTCATTCCATCCTGCCTGCACACATCTTCACCTTTTTTCCACACACTCCATTGGTCTGGACTGTTGACCCCAAGTACTTGTAATCCTCCACGTTCTTATCTCTTCTCCCTGTAACCTCACTCTTCCACTTGGGTTTCTCCCATTCACACACATGTACTCCGTCTTGTTGCTGTTAACCTTCATTCCTCCTCTTTCCAGGCCAAATCACCACCTCTCAACCTTCTTCACCACCTGTTCCCTGCTCTCACTACAGATAACAATGTCATCTGCAGACATCATAGTTCACAGAGATTACTGTCTAACCTGATGTGTCAGCTTGTCCATCACCATAGCGAACAAGAAGGGGCTCAGAGCTGATCCCTGGTGCAGTCCCCTTGAACTCCTCTGTCACACCTACAGCACACCTGAACACTGTCTTACAGTCATCATACATGTCCTGCACCACTCTAACATATTTCTCTGTCACTTCAGACTTCCTCATACAATACCACAGTTCCTCTCTGGGCACCCTGTCATAGGCTTTCTCCAGATCTATAAAGACACAATGCAGCTCCCTCTGACCTTCTCTGTACTTCTCTATCAACATCCTCAAAACAAATACTGCGTCTGTGGTACTCTTTCTTGGTATGAAACCATACTGCTGTTCACAAATGCTAACTTCTATCCTTACTGTAGCTTCAACTACTCTTTCCCATAACTTCATTGTATGGCTCATCAGCTTTATTCCTCTGTAGTTACCACAACTCTGCACATCTCCCTTGTTCTTAAAAATGGGCACCAACACACTTCGCTCTCTCTCATTTTCCCCATTCATCAACTTTTCAAAGTACTCTTTCCGTCTTCCCATCACACTGACACCTGTCATTACACTTCCATGCCTATTCTTAATCACCCTAACTTGCTGCACGTCCTTCCAATCTCTGTCTCTTTGCTTTGACAACCTGTATATATCAGTCTCTCCCTCCTTACTGTCCAACCTGGCATACAAGCCTCTTGTTTGGCCTTTGCCACCTATTCTTTCACCTTACACTGTGTCTCCCTGTACTCTTGTCTACTTTCTTCATTCCTCTTAGAGTCCCACTTCTTTTTGGCTAATTTCTTTGCACCCCCTCAATTCACCACCAAGTGTCCTTATCTACTTTCCTTTCAGATAACACACCAGGAACTCACCTACCTGTCTCCCTAATCACATTAGCTATAATTGTCCAGTCATCTGGAAGTACCTCCTGACCACCCAGAGCCTTTGTCAACTCCTTCCTAAAATTCCTGCAACACTGTTCCTTTTTCGACTTCAACCATTTTGTCATCTGCTCTGCCTTTGCCGTCTCCATCTTCCTGACCACCGGAGGCATCCTACACACAACCATCCTATGCTGTCAGGCTACACTCTCACCTACCACTACTTTGCAGTCACTGACCTCCTTCAGAATACACTGTCCACACAAGATGTAGTCTACCTGTGTGCTCCGTCCTCCATTCGTATAGGTCACGCTATGTCCCTGTCTATTCTGTAAGAAATTATTCACTTCAGCTATTTCCATCCTTTTTGCAAAGTCAACCACCCTCTGTCCTTCTGCATTTCTCTCCTGGATACCAAACCTGCTCTCGTCTCTTTTTTGGGCCTCTGTGTTTCCTAAAATAGTCATTTTCAGAGTAATCTTTGGTGTACGAACTACAGGGATGAGTTGTACAATTATTATATATCACTAAAGGTCCACAGGTAATACTAGTCCTCTAGAGCTTTTCTCAGATTTCTGAATGTTAGATTTTAGGCTGGTATTCCTATCGAAAAACATTGATGTGTATAATTAAAATATAGCTTTTTTACTCTAAGATCTGACTAATGCTTCAGACAACACTCCATGAGTAATTTATTTATTGGAATTGATATTCCTCAGGCATATCTAGGATATTTACACTTTTACACATCTTACAAGTGTATGTAACAATTTAGGTCTCATTTCCGGATTTCAGAAAATTGTGCAAACCCAGCCCAAGATGTTACTTCTAACTGCTGCCATCTTTCCTTTTAATGAACTGAACAGCTGTGTGACATATTCATGTTGCAGCCTGCAACCTGTCCAAGACCTTGCCCCGATGTGCCACTGTTTTTGCCACTGACAAAAAGTGCATTTTTTTCACTCCTTCCACAGCTCCTGAATGTCAGACCTCCTCATATCAGCACACAAAGGTTGTTTGTTCATCAGTGTCTTCTTCCTGTTGACTCTCTCATCATATGTTTGCAGTACAAGGTGACAAATTGCCCTATTCCACCTCTTTATTTGTGAAATTAGGATATTTTGGTGTCTAATAAAACATTAAAATTCATGCATGTAACATATATCATTATCTCATCAATGTCTGGTGCTTATCCAATCCACTCTGCATTTTTAATGCTACTTTCAAATTTCCAAGATGCTTGGAGGCAACAGAGAAACACTACGCTGCATCCAGCTTTGCACGCTCGCAAGAACAGTTGTTATGTAAATGACCATATTGTGATAACTTGACAAATATCAAAAAGTTTAAATCTAATTTTTTTTAATGGAAATTGACATTTTCAATCACTTAGTGTGAGGCAGAAAAGACCAGGAATGCTTCTCTATATGCCACTACCTCACAACAAAAGAAAAACAAAACAGGAGCTGTGGTTCTCTCTGCTTTCTCTCGCCATGGCTTGCTGATATTTTGTTTTCATTCAGTCGTATGTGTGTATGTCTGTGTGTGTATGTATATAGCATATTTTGTTTTCTAAGATTCTGTTACTCCCGACTGAAAAACAAACTGATAAATCAGTGGTTGTTAAAGCAGCCTATATTTAGCCAGGCGATTCAAGAGATAAACTTAACAGAGAATTATTGCATTTGCACACAATTTGCAGAGTAACACTAAAGTGTTGTATTATGTTCACAAATGCAAAAATACAGTAGCAAAATGATGAAAAAAAGGTTGGGAGAAATTGCTGAAAGAAGTTGAAATATGT
>JAPTHA010000001.1:26228977-26254971 GCA_029814585.1 Gymnapogon annona
ACATTCATACAGGGATGGGCAAGGTGGGTGAAATGTCTTGCCCAAGGACACAACGGCACATGATCAGGAGAGAGCGGGAATCAAAGTTACCAGATGACCTGCTCTACCACCCAGCCACTGGTGTGTCTTTTGGAAAAAGCAAATATTTTACTCAAAGGAAGAAAGGACACTGAAGCAGACAGGCTCACACAGGCTGAATATGACAGGAAAGCTTCATGTTCCAGCCTTTATTATTTTTGAATTATGAGATGGTGGGAATGTTTTTTTTTTTTTTGTTTTTTTGGGGGGGGGGTTCTTTTATTGAAGAACTGTCATAATTTTGAATCTTTGCTGGCATAAATCATTTGGTCTATCATATTGTTTAACCATCACGCATCTTCCCCGGAGGTACCTTAAAAGTGTCTAAAGCTATGCACTAATCAGTTTTAGCCTAATTTTTGTCCTGAATTGGTTACTCCTGACTGTTTTTAAAACCAGGTCAAATTCCTCTTTTACCAGTTGCTATGTGATTATGCCCTTTGAGGTAGAATCCCAATGCTCAGCACATCAGTGATTCACCTTTCAAACAACCGGTTGGATTTTATTTAAAATAAAACATTTTCAGCACAGCACAGCTCAATGGAAGCCCAGGTAATCAAGCTGTGGTGGCAACTTAGAGGATGTGGCTGTCTTATTTGAACAGGAGTCTATTTTCATTATCAACTACCCTCTGCCTGGTCCATCTATGCATAGTGAGAGCGGAGAAGCCATAGCAGCCTGGAAAATCTCATCACAACCTCCAGTTTGAGGTACAACACAGATACAAATAAATAGATTCTGCATAGTCTACTCGGGTGCCACCTACATTATATGTAGAATAGAGTCATGGCTCAAAGCAACAGCAAAGATCTATAAACATCAGATATGTAGAGCTCAAGCACCAATCCTTTCAATTGTACGGGGCCTTATTTTGGAAACATTGTAATCCAGTTTATAATTTTTTAAATCCCATTGGAAGTATGCCATTGTTTATACACGCATATAACACACAGGTACTACAATTTCTGCCATTTTCTTCTCATGTGAGATCACGTTTTCTCTCCATGTTTCCTGAGCGGGGGAAGGCTGTGGCTAGAAGCACCTAGTTTGAAACTCACCCATTCCATGTATTTCAACTTGTATTTCAAGATAAAAATATTCACCATCCACAATTTAGACCCATACAACGGTACACTAGTACTACGAGGATCTACTGCAGTTGGACTGTGGTTTCCTGCTCTTCTTTGCTTCTCCTCCTGTCTGATCACCATTCTGCTTCTCCTTACCAGTCTCTCATCTAATTAATCTTGATTGACTAACTTCTTCCTCGGAGTCATATATTTGCAGGTAATCCCTGGTTTCTCCAGCCATTGGCCAGCTGTTGTCATCATCGTTGCTTGCTCCCCTGTTCTTTCACCCCCATCTTTCCAACTGCCATGGGTCTGCACCTTTCCTGTCTCAGCATTGCCTGTCATCTGTCCATCAGCTGGGGTTCTGCTCCCCTCCTGCTTCCATCATTGGCATGCTTTTGTCTGTGTAGCTGTGCTGGTGCTTATTTCATGATTGCATGGATGGTGGAGGGCTCTGTTAAGTGTGTGCTCACAGTTGTAGTGGTGATGGTGTCTCCACAGATAGCACTTGTATTTATAGTAGTTCTACTCGCAATTATGCACATTTGTTCCAGTTAAGGGTAATTATATTAACACCAGCTGTTAATAGTTCTAATTCATTTTGCTGTACACCCATTGTTTATGTCTATTCTCCCCCTTCTATCCCCTCTATCCTTCTTTCCTTGCCTTTCCCTTTCTCTTTAACCCCAAGTGGTCAGGCAGGTTTCTGTCTGTTAAAAGGATGTTTTTCCTCACCACTGCTACCAAGTGTTTGCTCATGAAGGATTCCTTTGGGTTTCTGTAAAACTGACTTGAGAGCCTGGTTTACACCAGCTCTTTATGTAAAGTGCCTTGACATGCCTTGTGTTATGATTTGCCACTATATAAATAAACGTGATTTGATCATTTCTCAACCTCTTTTCATGACTGCATCACGCTTCTGTTCATTGGTAATCTTTTCTTTAAACATATCTTGAACAAAAATGAAAATTTGTTTCGGTTATCTCTTTGTGATGTGTCGGTCTTTTTATTTCAGGCAGCAGCACACACTTTATCCTTATCGCAATTACTAGTGAGTATTGATCTTAATATGAATGAATGTAAAATCCACAGCCAAGTCAGATACAGTAGTTAGTCTTGTCACCAATTTCCCCACTTTTAAAAATGTTGTGCTTCACAACTCATATGGCATTGACTCTTAGTGGTTGTGATTTTGGTGATGAAAAGGACACCTGGTCTTCATGCATGTGTTTTATGTGTTTCCTCACTAATATTTCAGGTAGAAAACTTGTGATTGAAGGAATGGTGTAATTTCGAGCCCAACTGTTGTTTTTCCAGAGTGTAGGCTGCCAGAGTTTAATTACAGAGTTTATTCACTTTGTGTTTCCCAGAATAATTTTAGCTTAGTTAAAGAAAATGGACTTGGACAGTGATCAGTCACCTTTGCAGTCAGGCAGTTGTTTTGATTGTCCACCGGATTGTATTGTTGACTTCAAGTGTCAGGTCTGTGCCATATACGCTGCCAGCTGTCTAAATTGGAGGCCGTGTGCGAATACTGTACATACAAGATCAAGGGTAGGCCGAAGGTTCTGCCTACTGTAACAAGTCACTTCAGCCAGTCAACAGCCCTATTAATCTCTGTCTGAATTAGTTGCTGTTGTTTCAACAGCAGAGATTATGCTCATCTATCACATGGATAATGTGATATCACATGCACATGTGATAGATTAAAAGACATGTTGTTATGTGATAGGGATCATTGTCATGTGGACGATTTTGGATATCATCTGGGGTGACCACCCTAAAACTGAAAAAATAAATACATTAATAGTGACATGTCCTTTTTAGGACAGTAGAAGTGACAGTTCTATGGTGTCTCCAAACGACCGTTAACTTATGGTGTGTTTTTCTGTTTTTTTCCAGTGCCCTGCCTTCGCCTCATCACCACCGCCCAACCCCTCTTCCTCTACCCTTTGGATTTTTGTGCCAAGGACATTTTTCGTTGATCGTTCTAGTTGTTTGTTTGTTTTTGGGAATTAAACTAATTTCTTCCTTTTACCCCTCTGCGTCTGAATCCTCCCCTTACTAGTACACAACAGATTTGCATTAAAAAAAAAAATATTTTTCACAGTTTTAGGGTGGTCACCCCAGATGATATCCGTAAGTGTCCACATGACAATGACCCATAGAATGAAAGGTATATTATGCAATAGAGTGAAGGATATTTGTGATTTGTGATGGTATTTGTTACTTTAATGGTTATCTGATTTAGTGACATTGGTTATTCAGAAATATTTTGCTTTATCCATGTTCAATGGGAAATGACTGCGATCATGAAACATGCTACTAGTGGTGGCTGGGAGCTCCGGTAGAAGGAAGTGCACGCTCGATTTCATTCCTTTAGATCCAAGTAAAGAGACATACAACCTATTTGCTCCTGTCATTCGTCCCTTATAAGGTCATTGTAATTATTGTAATGGTTCATATTGTAACTGTTGAATGATTCCTTTTGATTCGAGTGAGTAAAGAGACGCACAACCTACTCGCTCCTGTCATTCTTCCCTTTATAAGGGCTTTACACAGACACTCACGCACATACACACAATAGCCTTTCACACTGACTGAGTGAACTCCTGTCGGCCACTTTCCATTCTCAAACATGCAGCGACATCCTCCAGACACAGGGCTGTATTTGGTCTCAAATATATGTACCAGTCTTTTTTTTTTTTTTTGCATCTCACATCAATTAACTTACATCCACCTACCTCAAAACACTCTGACGCATCTGTATATTTAGGGCAGTTATTGAATTGAATGTTCTTATTAAAGTGTTTAATTCTGGTGGAATATTTTTCTCTCCAAATAAACTCAATACCAAATATTTTGACTTTAAATGTTATATTACCTGCACATACATTATGATGTGTCTATACTTGTGTCATTTATAATTTGGTGTCCACCTACATCCATGTCCATCCTGTAGATCCTCATCAACTTGTTCTACTCTTGTTCTGCTAGATATACTGCCTTAAGACTTTTTTTTTTTGTTTGTTTTTTTTAATGAACTCTACTGGAATATGGGGGTACAGAGTTAGTGCTCTAGCAACCGAGTGTAAAGCGGTCAAGATGAAGATCAGCATCTCTAAATACAAGGCCATGATTTTCGACCGGAAGAAGGTGGCCTGCCTTTTCGGGGTCAGTGGGCAGTCCTTGCCCCAAGTGGAGCAATTCAAGTATCTCAGGGTATTATTCAAGAGTGGGGGGGGATGACGGAGCACGAGATCAACAGGCGGTGGTGAAGAAGGAGCTAAGCTTAAAAGCGAATCTCTCAATTTACTGGTCAGTCTTTGTTCCTACCCTCACCTATGGTCATGGGCTTTGGGTTTTGACCGAAAGAAAAAATCCTGTATGTAAGCGTCCGAAATGACTTTCCTCCGCACCCTATCCTATCCTCATAGTGTGAGGAGCCCGGTCACCAGGAAGGAGCTCGGGGTACAGTTCCTGCCGATACTCCCTGGAGGACACCTCCCCTAATGAAGTGTTCCGGGCATGTTCTTCCAGGAGGAGGCCCCGAGGCAGACCCAGGACACACTGGAGGGACTATGTCTCTCGGTTGGCCTGGGTACACCTCGGAGTCCCACCGGAAGAACTGGAGGAAGATTCTGGGGAGAGGGCAGTCTTGGCATCCTTGCTTAGATTACTGCCCCCTATAGAAGCGGCAGAAAATGGATGGATGAATGGAGTTAGGGCTGTATTATTATTCTTGCTCCTCCTCCATAGTATGTGGCTCTTACCTGAAAATTCATTGTGAAAATTGCTATTTTTGACAAAGATACTTTTCTTTTTATGTAACATTCTTTTGCACCAATTTAGCCCTTTTAAAACCATAAAGCAATACCTCGTGTGCACTTGATCCCCCAAAACAGATTGCCTCTGGAGAGTGTTTTACAAATGCATTGTCACTGTATCCTGTGTTCAACACTACACGAGAACAAACCAAACAACCCACAAAATTATTTTTTTCTCCTGCTCCAGAATAATAGTGATAGGTGTCAAACCTACAGTACATACAGTACTGCATTAATTCGTGTTGAAAGTGAATGATTCTGTGTTTACATCTCAAGCCCAAATAAACAGAATGTTATTAACCTAATACCAAACAAAAAAAATATTGCTGGTTGGCCACCCTTGGTCTAGTGTTTGATAAAGAAAGGAGTTATGAAAATAGTTTGTTTGGAATTGTAATTGGGTGCATTTGTGGTTTAAATGCAGATAAGATTAGTTTTTATGATCAAGTTGTAGAGAAATCTACAACAGTTTCAAAGGTTTCACATACATTTGTTGCCGTTTTACTTTCAAAGAGCCAATGAAGTGTGGAAATACAGGTGGATATGTGAGATTATCTTTGTTGGTGATGTCACATTGTACATCAAATATTACATGCACACATATGTGCATAATGCTCTAGCAGATACTGATATCTTGGGAAAAATATTAAAATTAAAACTCCAATGATTTCTTCAAACACTCATAAACTGTTCTTTGTTTCAAAATTTCAATTTGCATGCAAACCTCTATTTCATTTCAGGTTATTTCATTCTTTAATTCTTGTAGCACCACTGCATCACAAACTGTTCTCTAATTAGCTGATGCCGAGCATCCATTTATTAACCCCAATAATGGTGTTTACATTCCCAAACTCTCTGAAATAAAATGTATTGGGATTGTTGCAAACCTCTCCCTTAGAAAATAATTCCACCAACATTTGATGATATAAACCAAGTTGTGGACTCAAGTGTGATTTAATGTTCTCCACCAACATCATTAAAAGTGCAAATGAGGGAATATTTTTTGAGCTACAATTAAGGAACATGAAAAATTTAAATCAGGAAGCGCTGAAGCTGTTCAAAGACTGTAACTGAGTGGCTCTGTTTTAATAAAAATCCTGCAGAAATATGTATTCCTTCCTTTCGCATGTGCATTCTAAGTGAATTGTGAATGCTCAACAGCAATTGTTGGCGGTACCCACTGACTATTGACAACAAACGGGAAGAGGGAAAGAAGAAGACACACTGAGACAATTAATAGAATAATCACTTCCCAAAACAATTCTTTTAATGATGTAAAATTGCTAAACAAAGGTAAAAAAAAATAAGATAAAATTAATAATGCACTCTGCTGCAATTTCTAAATAAATTCAACTTTTATGTGTGTTTGTTTAAATCATTTTTTTATTGAAGGACATGCATGTGGAAAGTCAATATTTCTTATCTTCTGAACATGCAGTAAAAGTTCAGACATCAATATGAATAATCTGGATGGATGCTTAGCCTGTCGATCCCATGCTCTGTTTTCCCCTAACTCGTGAACAAGACCCCAAGATAATTGAACTTCTCTACTTGGGGAAGGGACTCCCTACCGACCCAGAGAGGGCAAACCACCTTTTTCCATGCCCTCGGAATTAGAGCTGTTGATCCTCATCCCAGCCATGTCACACTCAGCTTAGAACGGTTCTAACGCATGTTGAAGGTTTAGGTTCGATGGAGCCAACTGGAGCACGTGATCCGCCAAGAGCAGAAACGAGATCCTTAAGCATCCTTGCTTAAACTGTTGCCCCCATGACCTGGCCCCAGCTAAGCGGTAGAGGATAATGAATAGATGGATGGACGCTTAGCCTGTAACCTCTTACTGACCGTAAGGTAGTATATTACATAAAATCAGTTGTGGATTTCCATAGCTCTTTCTTCCCAACAATACCACATTTAAACAATTTATGTTCATTAACATTGTCTATATTTGTCTATATATATATATTTAGCTGTTACCTGATATGCACTTACCTACACTTCCTCAGCTGAATGGTTGTGAGTCATGCAATTAAAGCAAAAAAACAGCCGCTGTGTTAATTTGTCCCTGGGGAAAAGGCCACCATTTATACTGAGTTGTGCGAGCATGAAGGTAACATGTGAAAGCTTCATAATGCACTAAATATAGGTCTTCACCATAGATATGTTCAGATTTTTACTTAAATAGATCAATCCAAGTATACATTTGCATTCTACATCTCCCCTCTGCTTCTGGTAAATATCTTAATGAGTAAATAAAGTAACGAAAATTAGACTCCCTTTATTGCCATTGCGCAGACACACACAGTGGGTCTGTCAACGAAATGTCGCTGTTTGGCCACTGACAACACAGCTCAAATACAAAAAAAAAATAAATACTAAAGTGCAAAAGTGTCCAAGCCATGAGTGCCTGCAGTGCAAAGGTGACATCATATACAGTCAATATAAATAAGGAGTACAAATAAGATAGACAGTGCAATATCGCATGTCAATGTAAACAGTACTGCAAACAGTATAAATGTTGCACATAAATGTAAACAGTACTGTAAACGGTGTAAAATATACTGTGACCCCACCCATTAACATCATTGACTGTTCTCCCTGCTGGCTCAATTTCTGTGCAATATTTACACTGTTTACAGTAATGTTTACATGTGTAAATATTGCACAAAAATTGAGTTCAATAGTCTGATGGCTCAGGGAAAGAAGCTGTCACTGAACCTGGCAGTTTTGCAGCGGATACAGCGAAACCTTCTGTCCGATGCCAGCAGGGAGAACAGTCCATGATGTGGATGGGTGGGGTCACAGTATATTTGGTGAGCCTTGGCCAAGCAGCGTCTGTGTGCAATGTTCTGGATGGGGGGGGAGTGAAGTCCCGATGATCTTCTCTGCTGCCCTCACCACTCTCCAAAGAGGCTTCCAGTCTGAGGCCTTGCAGCTCCTGGACCAGATGGAGATGCATTTGGTCATCAGACCTTCCATGGTGCCTCTGTTGAAGGCTGTGAGGATCAGAGGAAGGAGGGACGCCCTTCTCATCCGTCGCAGGAAGTGCAGGCACTGCTGGGCTTTCTTCACCAAAGAGGAGGTGTGAGGAGTCCAGTCACGGTTGTCAGTGATGTGCACCCCCAGGAACCTGGAGCAACTGACAAACTCCCCCATAGTGTCATTGATATTGAGTGGAGGGTGACTGGGCTGAGATCTCCTGAAGTCAACGATAATCTCCTTGGTCTTATTGATGTTCAGGAGCAGGTTGTTCCTCTGACACCAGTAAACCAGATGTTGCAACTCCTCCCTGCTGGCCAGCTCGTTGACATCCTAAATGAGGCCCACGACTGTGGTGTCGTCCACATACTTTAGTGTGTGGTTTGTGTTCCGCCTGAGACGACAGTTGTGGGACATCATGTCACGAACGGAACAGACGAGGGCCACAAATGTGTCATGTTTAAACAGTTTATTGAAGGGTTTAGGGGGGAAACGGGAGTGAGTGTGTGTGAGCAAGTCCTAGTGACTGAGCAAGGTCTTTGTTGGTCTGGACAGATGGGCAGGTTGTGGATGCAGGTTTTGCAGGTGTAGACAGGCAAGTGTGTTACCAATACAGGCTTTACAGATGTTGACAGACAGGCAGGTTATGATGCGGGCCTTGCAGGTGCAGACAGGCAGGCGGATTACCGGTGCAGGCTTTACAGGCAGGTTGAGCAGAGTAATCAGGTGTTCTGGATAAGCAGGAGTGTAGTCAATCATGCTTTGCAGACGATCTGACCAAGGGTGGTGTGAAGACAGGGCTTTTCATGCAGGGATGATTGGCAGATAATGCAGTGCAGCTGGCAGGTTAATCAGAGAGCTGGAGTGGAGACAGGTGTGGCTGATAGGCAGAGAGAGAGGGCTCATGACACATCAGCGTGAACAGTAGGGTGAAAAAAGAATAATTATATGTTTTTACATTTATTATTGGATCCATTCATGTCCATTCACTCAGCTGCCTCCCAAGCCATACACGTAACTCTATTAGCAAAAACATCTTTACCCCAGTAGCACAGACGATGCATAAATAAATAAATAAATGCCTCAGATGTTACAATCCTGATGCAACTGTTGTCTGTCTTTTCTCATCTTCTTGTCATCCTGACACACATGGGCGCACACACACAGAAAGAGAACACTAAACAATAATTATGTACTTATTATGTGTAAGACATTTCAGTGGGAGTATAATGTGAAGTGTTTACAAGCACTGTCTTTTCTTTCACATCATGCAAAGTTCATTTCATAACTGATACATTTGATTTTACTTATTAAGTACAAATAATGGGAGCACAGGGTGGGAAGAGAGACAGAAGAAATTGGAGCGCAGAGAGCGGTGAAATCTCCAGAGGAAAGGGATGGCCTTGAACTATATAGTCTGTTTATAGTGTTGCTTCCTTTCATATGGGCTCATCCCCTGTATATCGCTCATGCAATTGTTGCAGTCAGCGATGGCATCATTGCGAATAAACAGATGCAATAAAGGTCAATCAAAAGCTTAGAGGTTGTCATAGAGATTTTGTGCTATTTTGCTCAATTGTTTGATTCATGACTGCATTAACTGAGGCAATGGTGAAGACATTTTAAATGCATTTCTGTATAAACATCAGTGTGGCACAGCTGACCTTCACAGCAGGAACAACTATTAACACAGAGCGCTGACAAATACAGACAACAGCACTGTATTCTATCCCGTTAATTGCAATGTTGGAAAACATGAATCTTACAAAGCCCAGAATTCACATCAATATTGAAATTGTCAAGTCTCGAAGATTTTTTAAATGCCAAATGTTTCCTTACCCAGCCATCCCTGTCTGAAATCACACAAACACAAAGGAATATAAACATACACACACATGCACGCCTCCCTCAGTGCTCCACTTTAGAAGTGGGTTATTTGGGCTCTGTCTGCACTGTATCTGCTTCTCCTTTGTAGAAACTCTTTGTTTTGATCTTCTGTCACAGCCCCTGGGGCTAAATGCAGCCATGGACAGACACAATTCCATCTGACAGATTTGCACACACACATACACATTCCCCAAAGTGTTCCCAATCCAATTCCCAGTGGCTTTCCTTGGGACGGTTCAAAGCTCTTCCAGGGGCATTGCAGTGCAGATGCATGCATAAAAACACAGACGTCCTAGAGCCACACCACACACAGATGACAAACGTGCAGTCTCTGTCCAGAGGCCTGGGGTGGATACACAGATGAATGGCTATGGGGATGATGCCCACCCAGACTTTCCCCTGTACATATAGTACACACCCTCCTGTTCAAACCCACATGTAGCAGATGGTTGGGTTGGGCTGGGTGTGTGAGGCCTAAGGGTGTGTCTGATCTGTACCTGCAACATGTGGAAGATCCTGGGGAAAAGAGAAATGGACGCAGCAAAGGACTACAGTGGTCACACACTGTGGAAAATGCCATCAGTGGTTAGTTAAAAACAAGTTATTACAACAAAGTGACACTTAATATTAAAGATACAATTTCTTCTCCTTTTTGATCAGATTGTGTAAGTGTGAAACCTCACCACGGCCACGATGGGGACCCTATTAGATGCATCTTGGTCTGGATCAAACAGAACGAGGCTCAGAAGGTAGAGTGGGCCATCTAATAACTAAAGGGTTGGCTGTTCAAATCCTGCTCTGTCCCTGTCACGGCCATTGTGTTCTTGGGCCAGACACTTCACTTACCTCTCCTCCAATGTGAGTGCATGTGAATGTTTGGTGGTGGTGGGTGGGGCCATTTGCTGCAGATTGGCACCACATTTCATTCAGCCTGCCTGAGGGCAGCTGTGGCTACAGATATATCTTACCGGGTTCAGAGTGAGTGAATAATAGATCTAAAATTTGCTTTGTGTGTCTTTGGGTAGCTTTGGAAAGCACTATACCAGGGGCGTGCAATCCTGGTCCTTCAGGGCCGCTATCCCTGCACATTTTAGATGTTTCCCTCTTCCAGCGCACCTGGATGTCATTACATTGTTATCAGTCTTTGGCAGAGCTTAGAGATGAGCTGATCAGTAATTGGAACAGGTGTGATGGAAGAGGGGGACTCAAAGACCAGGATTGCCCACCCCCTGTACGCATCCAAACCGTTATAATTGTGTGCAGTGTGAAAACAATTGTATGGTCTTTTGGGCGGACAATGTTGTGCAAGGGAATTGTTGCTACTCTACAAATAATAGCAACAATAAATGGAATATAGAAGAAGTAGAGGAATGTGCAATACACAACACACAATGTAAATATATAAGTAAATAATAGGCCTCGGTGCATTCAGGTATTAAACTGAAAACAGGACTTTCACATCATAGTTTTTGGAGTATAGATCCCAAGAAACATGTAGGTCCTGCAGCAGAAACCAATTTTTCTGGGTATCTCGATATGAATATTGCTCTTTCTACACAAAAATGAGAGGGCATATGACGACACACACTGTTTGCTCTTCTCACACCCATGAAACCTACAAAAGGACACATAATCAGAAAATAAAATATTCCAGCCTTTGTGTTCAGTATTCAGATGAAAGGCTTTTTCAGAACATGGAGACTTATGTTTTGATGCTAAGAAATCAATCGTGGGTCCATGTTGCTTTAAGCATCCACAGAGCAAACACCGCGTGCCACAGCGTGAAGGCAGCAGGGGGGAGAGAGTTGGGAATACAAATGGTGAGGTAGACATGAAAAGGGGCTGTATTAGCAAAATGGTTCACCTGGTGATACTAGGATGTAGTGTTATGAGGACAGCTGAGACTTTGACGTGTATGTGTCTGTGTCGGCAACAGCTTTCAAACCCTTTCATCAAAGGCTTGGTGAAATCATTTGAAGCTCAGAAAAAGGCCATTAGCGGCCTAACCTGCATGACACAAACTGAAACATCACTTTAAATGGATCAATTCCATTGGGCTAAAGTAGGGAATGTTCGTCATGAGAGTAAAACACACACCAGTGACACTAGTTTCAAAATATAAGTCTGGTGTCTATCTACACTTACACACACAGAGAAAAAAATACAAATACAAATAAAAAGATTGAAAAAAAGCACCAACATGCTTCATCTGCCGAATCAAATAGCATTTTCTCTGTAAAACTCCCTGGTACCATGCCTGAAATATATGGATTTATCGTTCCCAAATTATCTGTCTGTAGTTCGTAGTTAGAGTTATGATTTCAAACATTTATTCATCTGTAATATTATTGACTTACATTTCTATTTCTACATTTTGGAGCCTTTCTCAATCACAACAAGGTCTATGAAAGATATTGGTCCAAAAAACACATTTATTTGCCCAGCCTCAACTTTCAATGGAAAATAGGTAATGGCTCAAATAATATTTTCTTCACTACTCCTTTCAAACACGTGACTTGATTTGTGTGTGTGTGTGTCCAAATATCTCAACTGGAATGAGTATCTGTCAATAAGTATTAGTCACTGCACATATCTGTTTGAATACAGTCAATATTTTTTTTCATCACAAAAACCACCAACCTTCTCATAAAAAACATTCATTCCTTTTTATCTGTTCCACTGTAAAGGAAAGGTACTCTGGAACGACTCGGATGTGATGTGGAATTCCACTGGTCTCTGTATGTTTTGAAAGTATTAGTGTGTGGCTTCCATCTACAGTACAAAAGCAGGTTCTGTATGTGATGGGTTAATTCCTTGTTTTATGATCTGAGAGTGTTAAAGTGTGTCTCTATACGTCTCCGGAGTTAAATGGAAGATGTTTTAAGGAGACAGAACAAACAGTGCTGGCAATTAAATGCTTTAATTGCCAGTTGATTTGATTCCTTGCATAAGGTGCAGCAGGACTCAATGTCCACCTCTGCTTGAGCTGACCAAGTTGAGAAAGATCTTTTCTCTAACCAGATATAATTACTGTAAATCTGCACTTCCCCATGCTTACTATTCACATGTGAGCCACATCTTTAAGTTCCCAATGTATGGTGTGGTTTAAGAGGTAGCTTTATATTGATGGATGGGTGGGGATTTCCGGTTCGGGGTGATGGTGCGAGTGCAGAAATTTACGTTGTGCAGTGTGAGTTTCTTCCTCGCAGACGCCAGGAGACGCGTCCACACCAGATTCTCATCTTCTCATCAAGAGGGATATTTCAGGAACCAAAGAGTTGATCGTCCTGCACGCAGTACTACGCCTGGCCCTTGATTTTGTTGTGATCGAGAAGAAGAGGTGACTTACTGGTGAAATAACTTAGTTATCTAATCAGATGTGCATCTTGTGTTTTTCTGTGCTTTCAGTGCCTCTGTCAAAGTCCATCACCATTACCCGTTGCGTCGACTACTTTTGTGTTTCCTGTTTGATCACTCACTTTTTGTATTATACACTAACCTTTTGGAATACATCTCTTTTTGTTATTAGACAATCTTCCGCGTTTGGATCCTCCCCACAATACACAACACAATGACAGCTTTCTTGGGCGACATGCAACCAAGAGCTATATGATCCTTGGGTGGAACATTCTGTGATCATTTGTCATTGAATGATACAAAGTAAGCAATATTTGGTTCTTAATTTCAAGAGAAATTGTCTGATTGGAACAGGTGAAAATGAGTGGAACGTTACTTTATTTGCGGCTTGGACATTTTCAGGCATGCGTTTGTCACATCTCACCTAGATTATTGTAATGTGCTACTTTTGGGTCTTCCTAGATCCAACATTAAAAGCCTACAATTAGTACAAGATGCTGCAGTACGACTTCTGACGCACACACGTAGATTCAATCACATCACCCCCATTCTGGCGGAATTACATTGACTCTCCGTACACTATAGATGTGACTTCAAGGTCTTGAAGTATAAAATACTACATGGATTAGCACCGGCCTATCTCGTCAATTTAGTCACACCTTATGTTCCACCTGCAAACGTGCGCTTGCAGCACGCCGGTCTTTTGGTGGTCCCGAGAGCCAGGAAAAAGTCAGTGGGTTATCGAGCCTTTTCTGTTTGAGCTCCACTGCCCTGTAATGCCCTACCTGCGTCTATCAGGGTGGCTACCTCAGTAGATACATTCAAGACTCTAACTCTGTCTTTCTTTCAGTTTTTCTGTCTCGACTCTTGTGGTCGTGTTAATTGGACTCTTTTGGACTCAAAACATGTTATTATTCTTCAGCATTTAGTTAACTTCACTCACATTAGCTCCATTCCTTAGTTAATTTCACTCCTATTAACTCCACTCCTTAACACTTAGCTTGTACATATTATCGATATATTTAACTGCCACTCTCCCTCTCTCTCTCCCCCCCTCTCCTGCATGAAGAGGGGGCTAGGTCATCGATTCCAGTGGGAGGCTGCTCAATGACAGACTACGCAAGGGCTGTAAAGGACATCGGAGCTAGATCGCCTCCTTGAGCTACTGCTATGGAGGTTGCTCCGCCTGTTCACCTCAAGGGCCGAGGAAGACCCCTCATCCCCTGACGACCACCCTTCTCCTTCGTCTCCCCTCCCTTCCTGACCCTGGCCCTTTCTTCCCCTTTCCCGTTCGACACCCCCTTCCCCTGAGGAAGCCCCCCATCTCCTAAAGGCTTCCAAAGGCCCCTTAGACTCTTGACTTTTATACGCACACTCATACACACACTCACACTATAATTCTGCTGTCCACTCGACATCCATTGCAGCCTGGTGGTCCAGGAAGGGGGATCCCCCCCTCCAGTGGTCCCTTCTCAAGGTTTCTCTTATCCCCAGTTGGTGTTTTTTGAGTTTTTGACTGAGTCACCGAGTGCCACCTGTGGTCAATGTGAATCCCTTTGAAACCTACTGTGTGAGTAAGGGCTATATAAATAATATTTGATTGAGTGATTGATTTAAACAGATTTCTACTTAAATTGAACCCAGTTAAGTTGGTTCGTTTTCAGTAATGACCTGGACAAATTGAGATCAACAGCCAGTCACATTCACACATATGGACAATTTAGCTTAACCAATTAACCTATCGGTGCTTGTCTTAGGATGATGGGAGGAGAAAAGCCACACAAACATGGGAAGAATATGCAAACTCCACATCGAAAGGATCCTGGTGCTGGAATCACATTGAGGGCTTTCTTGCTGTGGGGCAACAGGTTAACCCCTGCAGCACAAACAATACAGCGAACTAGCTTATGGCAACATAACTGACGACCTACATTATAAAATGTAATACACGTTAAAGACTTATAAAGGTGGTAAATGCTGGTTTGTAAATATGATGAATGAAGGACTGAATGAATTGGAAAAAAGAAAATGAAGGAAATATGCACGCTTAACTGAAATAACTGTTGGGGCGGCCGTGGCTCTGGTGCTAGAGCAGATCATCTGGGTTGGCGGTTTGATTCCGACTCTCTCCTGATCATGTGCTGTTGTGTCCTTGGGCAAGACACTTCACCAACCCTGTCTCCAGGTCGGCACTGTAAATGAGAACCGCTTCTCAGTGGACTTACTTGGAAAAATAAAGGTTAAATAAAAAATAAATAAATAAATACACTGTGAAGCTTATTCTCTGAGCATATTCTATGTCTTTGGTGTGGTCTACAAGGCTGAGCAGTAAATATTTTTTGATTCAGTCATAATGATGCATGTGAAAACCTCTGGCTTTGTGTTCACTGTCCATATCTGCTACTGCTGGATGTCCGCGCCAGACAAGCAAAACAAACATATGCTGATATATTTTCAAACAAAAGAGAAAGCCTCACATGGGTATTTTGATAGATAAACTATACTGTCACAGTCATTTTCCATTTCTGAGCATGAGGTGAGGAAGACAAATCCTGCTGAGAGAAAAACACAGACACAGTGGGCTTGTTCTTTGCTGCAGATTTAACTGAGTTGGAAAAAAAATGGCACAGAAATGCATGGCTGAAAAATTAAGAACTATGACAATCTTGCAAAGGTGAGATGTACAATCAGATTCTTCTGTTGCTATGAAAGTGTCCTATCTTGAGCAGGAGTTGGCAACCTGCGGCTCCGGAGCCGCATGCGGCTCTTTACCCTCCTCCTTGTGGCTCCTTGGAGTATTTTCAAAAATATAGAAAAATGGAAAAAGATAGTGGGGGGATATATTTTTGTTTTAATATGGTTTCTGTAGGAGGACAAAGATGACACAAACATTCTTAACATTTTCCAATGCTGTAAAAATGTTTAGAATAAATATACAATTTCAACATTTCAGTCAACTAAGAGTTGCGTGACAGCCTGCCACACACAGCGCCGAGTGTGGCTGTTGTAAACAAACCGGATGGTGTGTCATGGTCCATGGATCCCAAAGGGAGAAAGCCAAAGATAGCTAATGAGAACAGAGGGTTCAAAGCAGATTAGATTAGATACCTTTATTAGTCCCCTGCGGGGAAATTTCAGGAAAAAAAGAAAAAGAAGTTGTTAAATAACAAAAAGAGTAAAAACATAAAGACATTTAAAGACATTTCCAGAGAAGACATCCTTCGTTTGCAGCCGACCACCCAGTGGAGGGACAGAACAAGTGCGATTACAGAACTTCTGAATTAATTACAGGAGTTTTAAGAAATGGAGTGCAACTCCAAACTCCACTACTGCTGAGAGTTTTGTTGCAACCCAATGCAGAAATAAAGTCAAAATGAACAGAACACAAATATGCCAACAGTAATAAGACTGTTTCACGAAAATATCAGAGCAACTATTTTCGGACTTCAAAAACAAAACCGAGGTAATACAGAAAATGAAAGACATGCGTCTCTCCACAAATGGAAACATCACAATCACCAAATCACGGACATGTATTCAGCTCCATTAACTCAACTGCCAGTGATGAGTCTGTGATATTATCGATATAGGACAGACAGCGCTGTTATGAAGGTATGTAACTCTAATTGCAGTGTTATTGAGGTTCGAGGAGGACTGTGTTTTTTCCCTCAAAAAATGATACCAAAAAATCTAATTTCTTGTTTGTATCTTCCAAACCCGCTGCATCCTTTGCAGCGTCGCGGGGGTCACTGAAACATAATATATTAAAATTGTAATGAAAGTTAAACTTAAAGGACCAAACGTCGAATAGCACAGGAATAGTAACAGTCTCTTCGTTAGTGTAGTGGTCACAATTCCCACCTGTCACACAGTAGGCTCGAGTTCCATTCTCTGACAAGAAGTCTGAAATTTTAGAATTTCCCGCTGCAGGGAAAATAAACATTTAATGATGAATTCTCATTATGTATTTGTAGCACACTTAGTCATTTTGATAGTAGCCTGTGTTTTCCCTTCACATAAGGCTTATATAATGACTTTAATTTTTTGCGGCTCCAGAGAGATTGGCCTTTTTGGTCCAATATGGCTCTTTGAACATTTTGGGTTACTGACCCCTGTATCTTGAGGATCCTCGTAATGTTCTGACTGTGGACAGATTGAATTTGGAGAGTTCATTCAGTTGAAAATAGTTCTAAATGTACTATTCCCACTACAAGTTTTAAAGCATATATAGCCAAATGAAGGCAGAAAAATTTCTAGCTTTGTTCAAATACTTTCAAACTGAACTCAAAGCACAAGAGCTCAACAAGAGGTTCATTAATGTGAAATCCAGCTTTCTTCTGATATATTCCTTAAAAATAGATGTATATTCTGTAGTGCATGTAGGGTGAAAATCTGAATTTAGAGTCGAGTTGGATCCTGTATCGAACTGTATATTCATCTCGTCAAACTACTTATGTATGTCCACTTCGGTGACAGACACGCATGTGGGCAAACACTTGACAAAACAGCAAGTCCACTGAGTGTTTATGCTTTCACTGAGCATTTGGGAAAACAAATGGATTTGACACATAAAACACAGTACTCTCATGCAGAATGCATAAGCCCTGCAGGCAGGCTTAAAACAAACAGTCAGCGTGTCCATATACAAGCTTAATGCATCTCCACACATCACAGATACACACACACACACACACACACACAGATGCATGTGTGAACACCAGTTTGACAGTTTTAATTCATCTCTGTGGACAGGTAAGGCCAAAGGAGAAAACAAGCAGACCCATGTGTGCTCACGCATACACACACAATCTGCAGGCTGTGACACGGAGGTTGAATTTCTCACCATGTCACCATGCTCGCAGAGGAAGCATAGGGAGACACAAACTGCTTCGAGATTTAAGTAAGTATCAATCACCTTATGTTGTTTTTTTTAATTTGAGCTAACCTTGTCAGAAGAATGAGTAATTTGTTTCCGTCTCTCTCCAGGACATATTAAAGACACAGAATGCAGTCCCTGGTAGGCTAACAGCCTGCCACTCAAAAACTTATCAGCCGATAGGAACGCGTTGCTGAAGAGCCCGCCCCCACGTGAGGTTTGTGTCAAAACACAAGCAAAGATTCAGCGAAGTCAAACAAAAAACCAGAAGCGCAACCAAAAGAGAGAGAGAGAGAGAGAGTATATGGAAACGTAAACAAAACTACATGCTCTATCAAAATAAAATACAGAGTTTATCCAAGTTATTTGTTTTCAAGTGAAACATTGTTATTTTTAAGTTTATTATTTTTTTGATTGATTTCATCTATTTCTTTCTCAAATCCTTTTTTTTGGTCTGACTTTTTATAAGTTTTGCTTGAACGTTTTGAAACAAATCTAATTCCATAGTCCTGAACCTCACCACCTGGTGCTCTCTCAATAACCTGGCACTCAACTCCTCAAAAACCAAGGCGCTGGTGCTGGACTTCAGGAGGAAGAGGGAGACCCCCCCCCCCCTTCTCATCCAATGGGACCAGGTGAAGGAGGTAAGTGACTTTAAGTTTCTGGGAACGTACATTTCATAGGACCTTACATGGGGCACCAACACCCTAGAAGGCACAGCAGCGCCTGTACTTCCTAAGGTCACTGAGAAAGGTCAATGTGTCCCGGGACCTGCCGCTGTCCTTTTATAGGTACACTGTAGAGAGCATCCTGACCCACAACATCCTGGTGTGGTTCAGGATCAGCTCTCAGGCTGACAAGAAGGCCCTGGGAAGGGTCAGGAAGTCAGCAAAGAGAATCATAGGAGCACATCTGTCCTCTCTGGCAGACATCGACAACACCAGATGTCTGCGCAGGGCCACAAGCATCACCCCTGACAGTTCACAACCCGGGCACAGCCTGTTCTCACTGCTGCCGTCAGGGAGGAGGTACAGGTCCATCAAGGCCTGCACCTCCAGATTTATCCACACCTTCTACCCCAGCGCAATCAGAGTCCTGAATACACTCTGACTCTGATTAGACTTAGACATCTTTTATTGTCATTGCACAGACACACACAATGAATCTGGTAATGAAATGTCATAGAATTGTCAGCTGATAACACAAATAAATATGGAAAATAGAAAAGTGCATTGTGAAAGTGATTGGGTTGTTAATTGCTGTTAACTGTTGTTAACTGTTAAGTGCTCAGCCACTACTATTGTGCAAAAAGTGCAATATTCTCATCGTGCAATATTTCCAATGTACAATATTCCTTAACTGCTGCTACCATGCTCTCTACTGGACTTTTTTATCCATATGGCTCTGTTGTATACATATTTATATATTTTACTTCTATTTTATTTTATTTTACTTTTACTACTACATTTTGCACTGATAGTTGTCGTGTAATTTCGTCGTACTTGTATGATGACAATAAAAGCATTTGATTTGATTTCTCCTCTGGAGAAAGTTAGAAGCTAATAGCTTTGTGGCAGTTGATGCAGGAACAGATTTATTTTAAGAAGCAAAAAGTAACTTCTTTACTTAAATATGATTGTAGAAACCTGCCCTTTTGTTCTGCCACAAAAAGTTTAATTCCCTCTGCGCTTTCATTTAATTCTAACTCTTATTTACCATACTGTTAGTAGCATATTAGCAAAGCCAATAGTTGATGATTTCTTTCAGTTTTTTTCCCTTCCGTGGTCACCACAGCAAATCCAATTTGCATATTTTATTTGACAGGAGTTTTTACATCGGATGCCCTTCCTGACACAACCCACTGGACGCTCATTCTGGGAATCAAACCCAGGTCCCCTATGCACCAACCCAGTGCCTTGCCAACTGAGGGAGCTAACAGTTCACAGGCAAATTACTCAGCCCTCACACTATTCATTTCAGTGTGTTTGAAGTCAGACCCTTGTAAACCAATGGTCTGTTCAAATTATCATAAAAACTAATATATAAACATGTTATTGTCTTTGCAATTAGTTTACTACCACTAACCATGCATATATTTCTTAACTATTTAGTCCTTGCAGATTGTGGGAGTGCAGAGGTCTATCCTAGCTAACTATGGTACAGCTACCCAAGGATATGTTTCCAAGTCTTCACCAGTTGACATACACAGACCCAACAGCCACTCACTTTCACTTTCAACACCTGCTGGTCATTTGGAAAGTGCAAGGAAGCCTGATGGTCTCTTTCTTTCTAGTTTCTTTGTATTCTTGTATTCTATATATTTTTCAAATTGTGGATTTTTGTATTATGACGAGTGTGTTACTCATATCCTATGCTGTAAATTCACTGACCATTAATGTCATTGTCATGTGTAGTGCAGTGTAATGGACTGAATGTTATGGTGTCTATGTCCAGTTTTTACTTTGCCATCAACCTGCCAATGGGACTACAGATGAAAATTAGCCTGTACGGCTAATTCTGGCACATTCACATGCACTAATTCATGTTGATCAATGCGCACTGTCCCATATTTAATAAATAAACATTAAACATTTTCAGGGTGGTTAAACTTAAAAAGTTAAGTTCAATTGCCGCCTTAAAACCATAAGTAAACTTGACTTCAAGAAAAAAACTTTTTTCAACTCATGAAGATAATTGACAGGTTCGAAGAGGTGAGGACCCAGAAGCAGACAGAAATGAGGATGTTTCTGACAAAAAAACTATTTATTGTAATATTCAAAACCACACAGGGTTAATTCTCAGTTATTAAACAAAAGGCAACGATAAAAACGCATGATCATAAAGTTAACCAAAAATGCCTATGACAGGAAAATCAAAATCACAAAACTTCAACTCAAAATCGCACATATGTGGAAAAAGCCTCAAAAAACGAATAATAATCAATAATCTACGAAAACTCGAATATTCTAACTAAACCCAATTCAAGACTCACAAGACTTCACAGGACGGTTGGACACAATGGCTGAAACACAATGGTCGAACGACGAACTGGGGAAAAGACGCCAACTTTATACAAACAGGGAACACCAGGTGTGATACATCAGGAAGGGATTAGACATCAGACACAGGTGGGGATGGGATCTGGGAGTGGAGCTACGTGACACAAGAGGTAGACGCTGGACCCATACGGGAACAATCAACACAAAAACAAATCCCCTGTACACCAAACCCTGACAATAATTTAAGTAAGTTGCACAGTTAATGATAATTTACTGCTTGAACGTGATACTCTGATTTGAGATGACTAATAATTTTACATTATCCATTCAAGAAAACTTGCATCCTCTTGTCAAGGAAACATATAATTATATGCTTTTTGAACTCACATAATTCAGTTATAACAGATGTTTAATTAATGACTGCTGTAGGAACGTGATACTGTTAGTCAAAATAAATCCAAACATTACATTATACATTCCAAAAAAACTTGCTTTCTCTTGTCAAAGGAACACACAATTATATATCCTTTCAACTCACACTTTCATGTTGAACTGAATAACTATATTTATATGGATTGCCTTTTCAAGTTAAATTAACTCCTTTTTTTAAGGCAACAATTGAACTTAAAATTGCAAATTAGGTAGACTAACAATTTCAAACTTTATCCCCTGACACGACTAACAATAGTAAGTTCACCAGTTTCCTAAAAAGTTACACTGAATACACTTACAACTCAAATGTTCAAAGAACATCTATTTTAATGTTCACCTCAACTTACAGCTTCTCTCTTCATCAAAGACAAGACAAATGTTTGAATCTGAAGCTACTGAAGGTTTTCACAAGTGGATTTAACATTCATAAAACAGTATGCACTGAATAAAACTCGTCTGACACCTTCACTTCTCAATTAGTGAAACAAAATTAACATGGTTATAAGTTTATAGAAAAGCTCTTCGTATAAAGGCTCTTGCTGAAGTGTCGTGTCTAATCAAGTCAGCCAGTACTAAAATGAATCTGAATCTGAATCTGAAGTTCTATGAGGAAGGAAATGCACAAGATGCCAAGTTTCATGTCCCATAACACTGAAAAACAGACCTTTATGGAGCTGGTTTGTGTGGTCAGCCAAACCATGTCCCACCTCAACATCAGCCTTCCCACATTTTAACATCACAAGTCTGCATTGACCAGTTAAGGCCATCAGCTCTCAACATACTGAAGTCCAAAAAGATCACTAGAAATCTCATAATGAAAACCCTGGGAATGAGGGTTTTTTTTAATTTTTTTTTTTACTGTACATAAGTTCACACAAAACACTAAGTGTATAGAAAAGAACAGTGAACAACATTCTTACTAGAACTCTTTCCACATAAGAAAGTGAAGCTGAAACACAGCAGATGTTACAGTTTGTACCTCAGGATCTTGTTTCTTAATCCATGAACTCGGGCTGAGGCCTGGTCTGGTTTGACCTTCATTACCACTCTTTGTAGAAACTCAAAGGAGTACTTAATGGTGTCTGGATACTTCAGATTCACACAGTAAATGATGTCATAAGTAGGGCAAGGCTATGTGCCACATCTTTAATGTTGAGAAGTCCTCGACCACAACTGCCACATCAAAGATCTGATGTGGAATGACACCCCATTCACCACCTTCACAGCCTATCAAGAGGCCAAGTTGCTTCCCCTTCATGGCTTCATCCCAATTATCAGCATGAGCCTTGAAAAGAAGAAATAATCATGTATGACAATTTTTTTTTTTCTGCTGGCGCAGGGTGTTGTTACGCCAAGCAATCTTTACAATGCAAGTTGTTTGATGCTATAGTGAGGTTTAAAGTCCTACATGTCCTGACACTTTAAACAGATTGTTCATTTTTAAAAAAAAATCGGGTTATATGATGTGTTACTGTTCAGTCAGTGAATTACTTGACAATTTATCACTTTGTTTCTGTGCTGGCACCATGTTCTCTGTTTACAACCCCCCACCCTTGCTCGCCACCACCCACCCACACACACACACCAAAATTATGAAGATAAAAGAGAAGATAAAAAAGATGACAAAAATGTGAAACAGACAAAAATGTAAACACACATACAGTTTTGAATTATAAAATTGTTATTATTATGTGTAGAAAAGGGAGGATCCAGACACGGGAGGGTTGAGGTGCAAAAACAAGGATTTATTCCAAAACACCAGTGTATACACCAAAAGAATGAAGGACTGAAGAGGGTGGGCGGTGGTGGCGCAGTGACGACAGAGGCATTGGAAAAGAAACAAAACTAAGTGGATTAGCAACAGGCTTACATACTCCAACTTGTCACCAAAAATACCTTCAACAGGTAAACCATCTCCATGCACTGCATAATACCGCAAGTAGGTCGATCAACTCTCTGGTGATGGAGACAGCCTTCCATGAAGTATTCGCCACTGACGAGCAGAGTGGATTCAATGAACGCCTCCCGGCGTTCTATCACGCTTATCAGGATGAGCCTTAAAAAAGTCTTTTATAAGTCTATT
This sequence comes from Gymnapogon annona, assembly GCA_029814585.1. Lineage (NCBI taxonomy): Eukaryota > Metazoa > Chordata > Actinopteri > Kurtiformes > Apogonidae > Gymnapogon > Gymnapogon annona. The sequence goes on from JAPTHA010000001.1 coordinate 26,252,566, forward strand.
GTCCAGAATCAGGTCCTTAGCAATCCAGGATCTCTCCTCTGGACCGTAACCCTCCCAGCCCACCAGGTACTGCCAATCCCCGTCCCCTACAGCGAACGTCCAAAATCCAAAAATTGTATAAACAGGATGGTCATCTATAATCCGGGGGGGTAAGGATCCACCATGGGTGCACTCAGTTTGGAGGTTGCAACTGGTCTCAGACAGTCTCGAGGGGTTGATGAGGGGAAGAGCATATTTATTTTTCACCGTGATATCTTTTAATCCACGAAAGTCTATACACGGTCTCAGCTCCATCCTTCTTTTTGATGAAGAAAAACCCCACATCTAGGGGTGAGGAGGATGGAGGGATGAGGCCGGAAGCTAAGGAGTCCTGAATATAATTCTCCATAGGGTCGTTCTCGGCCTGAGAAATGTGATAAAGCCTCGTGGAAGGTAGCGGGCTCCTGGGAGAAGATCAATGGTGTAGTCATAAGGCCTGTGCGGGGGAAGTGACACAGCCAGCTCCTTGTTAAAAACCTGCGCCAGATCATGATACTCCTGTGGCACCCCAGCTAAATCAGGTGGCTTCACAGGAGACGAATGACGTAATAACTTGGGGTTGGCAGAACGAAGACAATGAGAGTGGCAGTAAATGCTCCAATTTGTCACCGCCAAGGTCTCCCAGTTTATCTGGGGATTGTGCATTCTTAACCATGGGAGACCCAAAAGCACAGGAGAGTGAGGTGATTGAATGATCAACAGCTGTAACACCTCCCGATGGTTACCAGATAATAACAATGTTACTGGGGCTGTCTGAAACTGGACCTCAGCGATTCTCCTCCCATTTTTTTTGTTTTTTTTTTTCTCTTGGCCTATTGTTACTTTGTATATCTATATTGCCTTTTTTGCACTGTTAAGGAAGTATCACATTTCATTTCACTGTGGATGTATGTCCACATGTGACGAATAAATAATTCGGATTCTGATCCAGTGTTGTAATCGTCCATGGCGCGGGGAGAGAGTCGGTGGGCAGTGTAAGCTCATGGACCAGCTGATCAGAAATAAAACTTTCGTCGGCACCTGAGTCAATCAGCACTGGGATGGAAGCAGTGTCCCTCCCCCACATCAATGTAGCCGGTATGGATAGTCTCTGGGGGGTTTTAATCACAGAAATGGACTGACTCACCAGTAAACCCCGGTCCACAGGTGAGCCCCGCCCACCCTTTGGGCAACTTTGGGCAGGTGGTGACAAAATACCCACATTCCCGAAATATAAACTGCTCTGCTATGCCCCCCCACCATCCACTTCCCAGTGCTGCCCGTGCTCTGCCCAGCTGAATCGGCTCCTTTGTAAACTCCAACACTGGGGATGCACTGAGTGGTGGCACCGAACGAGTGGTGCAATCACCCCGAGACACAACCCACGACTCTGCGAAACCTGACCCAGATCGCGCTTCATCCGACGCTCCCAGAGACCGTTGTCTATTGGGATCCCGAGAGATACTGAAGAGTCTAACGAGTCGGGCTCGTCCTGAGTCGCGAGTTCAACCTCATTTCAACTTCAACCTCTATTATCTTGCAATTTTCCTCCATGTGTTCAGCACTCTGTCCTTCAGGTGGATCAGGACAGTAGTGCACCTTACCTTTCTTTGACTTCTTGAGACGTTTTCTCTTTGAGCTTGCTGCTTTTCATTTTTTTTATGATCCTCTCAGAGCATCCTGCTGCACTTAACTTTTTCCGGTAGTTTCCAAGCTTAAATTTTAGGATGTGAAACCACGAGTACCATCCCTTCATAGACCCTGGTTCTCACAGACAGGGATGCCTCTCCACTAGTGCTTTGGCTACATTCTCGTAGTGTTGCCTTTCAAGATAAACGCTAATATTCGACATATTGTCTGCAAATGCGTCAAGGATATCAATCTTTAAACTTTTAGAAATCACCATGACAGATCCATCTTTAGCATATCCACAATTTGCTTCTCTCAGTTGCAGTTCCACATCATGTGAGAACTGTGGAATTGGGAAGGGGTCAGGCCATTCGACAGAATCCCCACTACTAAGAGAAGGGAGGCTGCCTGTGTCCAGTTTAGAGTCTGAGGCATCATAAGCTGTGAACAATACTTTCAAAGTTGCCCGGTCCACAGCAAGGTCTTTGATGTCTGTTAAGTTGCACAACTGATTATTGAAATCAGGAACCTCAAAATGCAGAATGAATCCTCCTCTTAGGCCGTGGTTGGTTTGTAACACCTGGTGCTGTTCTTCAACGCTTGAGAGGATGTCTTCAACTAAAAGACTTCTGATTTCATTTTCTGACACTATGACACGGAGCAGCATTGTAGACCACTACAATGGCAGGCGCTACAGATCACTGTACGCCAGAACCACCAGACACAAGGACAGCTTCTTTCCCCAGGCCGTCACCCTGA
>JAPTHA010000001.1:26258493-26274190 GCA_029814585.1 Gymnapogon annona
GGAACCCCGGTCGTACCGTCACCTCCGCATCCCGGTACACGACACCGGCTCCGCTGCCCCGATGGCGTAGTCACGCGGGTCGCTCTCCGGTGTTCACCGCTGTAGCTCATCCCACCTGGAGACCACTGGATCCGGTTAAGGGACTGGTTGAGGGATTTCTTTTGATTCAGTTTTTATCATGACCACGAGGCAAAATAGCCCACGCTCAACTCTGGATTTTTATTTATTTATTTGCTTTGCATCACACAGCCACATAGTGTAAATTATTCTAAAGCTGCACACTTTGAAATGACAGACTGAGAATGGCCGATAACTGCTGTAGGACAACAGACTGTCCCTGAAGGATGGCATCTTAGCGCATCTGGAGCATCTCACACATTCATCAAGTTCCATTCCAAGTATCTACCTGGAGGAAATACACACACATGGGAAAGGAAATGTCCCATTTAACTACTCAATCACCCAAATGGAGACTGTTATTACCTAGAAACTCCGCACCTATAACAGAGGTATCAAGTTGGATCTGCTCTCAGATGGTGGAGTGTTTGATCTAATTGGGAGCAGTTGCTGTTGCATTGCTATTGCATATATGTGTACAATGTATGTCTTTTTGCACTCCGTGGGATAGAGACTCATATCATTCAGGCATATGTTACAACCAGACCAGACGGCTACATCTCCAACTCAGATTATACAACATCTGCTGCTTGTGTATGATGTATTGTCATGAGCCTTGGTGTCATCTTTTTTTTTTTTTTTTTTTTAAGAGTTTCAAACACTGGTTCAGGTTCTCTGTGTATTGTATTCCATCATATTCTATTCTGGGCCATTCTATTCCTGTCATACTCAAACTGTCCTGTGAGTACTCGTAGATACATTCTTGTCTCAAAGTATTCATCGCGCACCAGTACATTGGTGCAGTCACCACACACTGCATCTTCAATTGGTCATGCAACAAGCCTGCTTCGTATTAGGACAGACATACAGCATGAGAGATGGAATATTCTTCTTCTTTGTCATTATCGTTCATAGTCTACTGTAGTACAGTCTACAGTAAAGGCAGCCTGCCATAGTTATTCACATTTTTCCAATTATCCCCCTGACCTGCCTTTTGGTCCTTATTCACAATAACATACTAGCCTATTTGTTCTGAGTTCAGATTAAATTGCAATGTTCACTGCCTGTCTAAATGGTAATGCTAAAAACACCACCATCACTACTCTTTTTTTCTCCAAATCTTATTTTCTTTTTCCAGTCCTTGCTGCTTGCATGCCATGTTCTGCTGTGTCTCTTTTATCTTTGCCGTATTTTATATCCTTCTTTTCCATTTCACACATTCCATTTTAGATGTCGGTGCTCAGTTTAGCTACTTTGTAACTTTTAAATTTTTAAATGCTCTAAGCAAGCGGCATGGGGACACTGCCATGGACAAACTAAAATTGTAAAGTGAAAGTTTGTATCTCAAGTATCTCACTTACAGCTGTGTTTGTGTACAGTAAAAACAAATGCAGCCAAACACTGATAATCAAGAGCTGCACATTTATAGTTACACATAAAAAAAAAAAAAAAGGTGCAGTCTTCAACAAGTATTTCTTTGTCTGTCCGGCTGTTTTGGATGACATTCAGACTTTTTCATGTGGAACATCTTAGTAGTAAATGCTGACATGATTAAGTAAATCTAACAAAATGGTAATTTACGGCTCAGTGATGACAACTGTAATGCATTAAGGAAGACACAAAATAAATAAAATGTCACATTGTCTGCATGTTGCTCTTGTGAGTTTCTCAAAGGTTCTTTCATGCTGGAAGTACGACATCCCTCAACATCCTAGAACTATCTCTGAGGTCTGCTTTGCAAAAAGTACATGTAGCTGGGAGTAACCAGTTAGAATACTGGTTAACATTTATGTAATTAAAAGGCACAATAGTTTTCCTTCCAGTATTGGTTCCCATTTGCTTTTGAAAGTCCACCTCACTATGTGAAGTAACAGCAACCACTGAGATGAAACTTCACCATGATAATTGAAAGGCTTGAAGAAAGTTTAGGGAACTTGCTCTGAGTGCCATCCAAGAAATAGGAAACCCAGAGAAGTCCCTCCCCTACTCTAGATAGCAGATGGAGCCATATCTACACTGGTGATGTCAAGCAAAGTTTGGATCTAGATATGTGGGACTAAGAATCTGTGCCATTATCAGATGTAGCCGTAATGGGGCACAAGCCAGTGTCTTTTTGTGCTGGTCCCAAGCCCATATAAATACAAAGGGTTGTGTCAGGAAGGGCATCCGACCTAAAGCCTTTTGCTGTTCACCTACAGGTGCTGTTCACCTACCGGGTGGTGGTGCAAATTGGACTACTATTGGTCAAAGAAGGAGAGAAGGAAGGTGTGTTGGTATTAAGAGAGAGAAGAAGAAAACTAAGAGTCTCGGTCTGAGAGTAGGTACTCTGAATGTTGGAACTGTGACAGGAAAAGGTCGAGAGTTGGTTGACATGATGCAGAGGAGGAAGGTTGACACACTTTGTGTCCAGGAGACCTGGTGGAAAGTAAGTAAGGCTAGATGTTTAGGAGAAGGGTTCAAGCTGTTCTATCATGGGGTAAATGTAAAGAGCAATGTAGTAGGAGTTATCTTGAAAGAGGAGCTTGTTAGGAATGTCCTGGAGATAAAAAGAGTGTCAGATAGAGTGATGAGTCTGAAGCTTCAAATTGAAGGTGTGATGTTCAATGTGGCTGTGGGTATGCTCCACTAGTAGGATGTGAGTTAGAGGAGAAGGATAAATTCTGGTTGGACCTCGATGAAGTGAAACAGAACATCCCTAGAAGTGAGAGAGTTGTGATTGGTGCAGACTTAAATGGACATGTTGGTGCAGGAAGCAGAGGTGATGAGGAGGTGATGGGAAGGTTTGGTATCCAGGAGAGGAATGCAGAAGGACAGATGGTAGGAACATAAGGTGACCTATAAGAGGGGAAGGAGGAGCACATAGGGAGACCACCTCATGTGTAGATGGTGTAATCTGAAGGAGGTCAGAGACGGCAAAGTCATGGTAAGTGAGAGTGTAGCCAGACAGCATAGGATGGTGGTGTGTAGGATGACTCTGGTGGTGAGGAAGTTGAAGAGGGCAAAGCAGAACAGAAGACAACATGGTGGAAGCTCAAAAATGAAGAGTGTTGCAGGACTTTTGGGAAGGGGTTGAGACAGGCACTGGGTGGTCAGAAGGTGCTTCCAGATGACTGGACAACTACAGATAATGTGATCAGGGAGACAGGTAGGAGAGTACTCAGGGTGTCATCTGGAAGGAAAGTAGGTGAGGAGATTTGGTGGTGGAATGAGGAGGTGCAGGAGTATATACAGAGAAACAGGTTAGCTAAGAAGAAGTGGGAAACTGAGAGGACTGCAGAGAGTAGACAGAAGTACAGGGAGATGCAGCGGAAGGTCAAAGGAGATGTGGCAAAGGACAAACTAGAGGCTTACGATGACATGAAAATGAAAGGGAACGAAGAGTAGAAGAGGTGACTGTTGTGGACCAGGAAGTAACAACGATTAGTTAACATTAAGGGATGAAGGCACTGAAGAGGATGACGAATGAGAAGGCACTCGGTCCTGATGATATACATGTGGAGTTTTTGACTGAGTTGTTCAACAGGATCTTAAATAGTGAGAAGATGTCTGAGGAATGGAGGAGACGTGTGCTGGTGCCCATGTTTTAAGAACGAGGCAGATGTGCTGAGTTGTGGTAACTACAGAGAAATAACGCTGATGAGCCATACAATGAAGCTATGGGAGAGAGTAGTTGAGGGCAGAAGTTAGCATTTGTGAACAGCACTATGGTTTCGTGCCAAGAAAGAGTACTACAGAAGCAGTGATCTATGCCCTGACAACAGATATTGCGACGCATACAGACACAGCGGTCAGAGCTCCTACTACTTTTGCACTTTGTTGATGCTGCTGTGTGTCATTTCACACAGTATTTACACGTTTAAGTACAGAAGAAACAAACTTTTACGACTGAGTGGAGATTATCAGCTGCCCGTGGAGTATTTTATCCCCCCCGAGATAGTCAAACCACCCTTGGGAACACCAGCAACCGCAGGCTGGAGGAGGAAGCACTGCAAGCAAAGGCAGAAGAGAGGCAAGCGGGGGGCCTGGCTAAAGGCTAGCCCCTTCAAACCACCACTTCCAACCATCCTCTTCTCCAATGCAAGGTCGTTCAGTCAGAAGCTGGATGAGATACGACTACAGATGACTACATCAAACAGTTTAAGTCACTGTTCATGTATGATTTTCTCCAAGACCTGGCTAGACAGCTCCATTCCAGACGCGGAAATCAAGCTGGCTAACCGCACCGCCTACCAAGCCGACAGGACCGTGGACATCGACTGGCGGACGACTGTACATCTACATTAACAACTCCTGGTGCACAAACATCGTGGTAATGGAGAAACTATGTAGTCCAGAGGCGGAACTGTTACTGTTAAAGTGCAGTTCATTCTATCTCCCACATGAATTATCATGTGTTTACTCTGTGCTGTTTACATTCCACGGGATGCTAATGCTAAGGTAGCATTAGCACAAGTGAGTAGTAGCATCAATATCAGCCTGGTAGCACATCTGGACAGTGTTTTTATTACAGCTGGGGACTTTAATCTCGCAGATTTAAAATCAGTGCTTCACAAATTCCACCAAAATGTGAAGTGTGCTACCAAAGGAGATATAATTTTGGACCAGGTGTATACTAATGTAGCATATAGAGCCCAAGCCTATCCACACCTGGGTCTGTCAGACCACCTCTATCTTCTGCTACACCCCAGGTATACACCAACAATCAAGAACACTGGGATTACAGTAAAAATGGTGAGAGTATGGCCGGGGACGCTGTTCCTATCCTGTAGGACTGGTTCCACCACACAGACTGGGATGTATTTAAAGAGCAGGCCACCAACAACCGTGTTGCACTGGACAATTAAACCTCTGCCGTTCTGGATTAAATCCGCTTCTGCGGGGTCAATGTCACATTCTGGAAACATTTCTGTGTGTTCCCTAATACACCACCATGGATGACACACAGGGTAAAACAACTCATACGAGCAAGGGATATTGCATTCCACTCTGGGGACCAGGAGGCATACAGGGCTGCTAGGGATAACCTCAGGGAGGGGCATCAGTACTGCAAAGTATCACCATTGGAGGCACATTGAGGTTCCAAAACAACACAAATCCCAGGCAGATCTGGGAGGGCATTAGAGCCATCATGGACAACAAGAGGAAATCACCACCACTCTCAGCTGACAATCCCACTCTGGCTGAGGACCTAAAACTCTTTTACGCCCACTTTGACAGGGACAAAACCAACCCTGTCCTGCTCCCCCTCCCCTCGACCGACCTTGCTCCAGTCCTGAGCACGCATGAGGTGAGATGTGTCTTCCGCCGCTTTAACATCAGGAAGGCAGCCGGCCCAGATGTAGTACATAGCCAGGTGCCGAAAAACTGTGCTGAGGAGCTGGCAGACGTCTTCACCTCCATTTATAACATCTCGCTTTCCCACTCACTGGTCCCTGCCTGCTTCAAAGCTGCAACAATTATTCGGCTTCCAAAACAGTCCAACATGTCTAAATGATTATAGACCTGTGGCTCTCACCTCCATCCCCACAGGGATAACCGGTCAACTGAGGACGTCATTGCCACGGTGCTGCACACACTGCTGGAGCACCTGGAGCAAAAAAAACACCTATGAACGGCTCCTTGGTAGACTACAGCTCGGCTTTTAACACCATCTGGCCATTCAAACTCCGACCCAAACTCCATCAACAGGGACTCAACACTGCACTGTGTAACTGGACTGTGGACTTTTTAATGAGCCGTACAAATACAAACCTCCTCCACCCACCCTTGTCATCAACACCAGGGTCCCTCAAGGCTGTGTTCTGAGCCCTCTGCTCTACACCCTCTGCGTCCAACTTCATAGTCAAGTTTGCCGACAACACCACAGTGCTCAGACTCATCTCCATTGACGATGAGACAAACCACAGGAGGGAGATGCAACATCTCTCACCATGCAACAGTCATGGTGCCATAACAACAACTTTGCTCTAAACATCAAAAAGACAAAATAGATTGTAGTAGATTTCCAGAGGAAACACCTCGTTGACCATCAGCCTCTCTGTATAGGCATCAAGGCATTATAATAGTCTAGGGGAAACAGCTGTTTGTCAGCTTGCTGGTGCAGGACTTGATCGACCTGTCGCATCAACCAGAGGGCAACACCATAAGTCAGTTTCATCTTATGTCTCCTATGCAAATGACCTGTTTTTTATCATTTGGATTAGAAATTTTGACCAGTCTACTTTGTCTCCTTTTATTAAAAGATGGCTCCCTCCTAGTAGCTTCCGGTTACAGCAGCTCCATAACTTTTTTCCTACTTTAAAATTTTTCTGCCTGACTCTTGTAGTTGTGTTAATTGGACTCCTGCACAACATGGACATGTATCATTTTTGAAGTTTTTTTGTGAGGCAGTGTCTGCTTCTTTTGCTACGTTCACGAAAATCCCGTACCTCCATCCACCGTGAGTTTGTGAGCCAGTGTGTGTCTACAGCTGAGATGAACAACAGTGGTGTACACCGGAGAGAACGCACGTGTCTACGGCATCAGACAGTGGGTGCAGTGCTGGCATCGTGTGTACCGGAGGTGGATTAATGTGACGGTACAACGGTGTACAACTGGGCTCTCCATCGGTTTGTGTGTGTGACGGTTGAGCTACTCAACCGTTTCTACCAACTGTCTTCCATCGTGATGGAGACTTAACAGCTTAGGAAACAGCATCGGGTGTGCTAGCTAGCTAGCTGCAAGCTGTACAACTTTCTGGCTCATAGACTCCACTGGACTGCACGGGACTCTTTCGTTTCTTGGTTGTTTTTTCCACTGGTGACAGTGTCCGAAGAAGGGGGGGCTGGAGTGGCGTGTGAGTGAATGATCTTCAGATGTGGATTGTGTTTTCAGTTTAGAGACACTTACATTTCAACTGTTAGGGGTTAGCAGCTGAGAGCGCCATGCTAATGGTGGCTGTGGACCTTTTCACTGCCATTTTTCTCTCTGAAGGACGCATTTAGCCCCGTGTTATCGTTATCATCTCCGGGACTTAAATCATGTATGCTGTCTTTGTTGTCCATGTTGTGCAATATTTCAGTTTGTTGTGTATCTGTTCTGCTCTCTTCTTTTTTCTACTCTTTGTATTAAGCTGCTGTTGTTAAATTTCCCCTCTGGGGATTAATAAAGGCATATTCAATTTAATTCAATTCAATTCCTTTGCAAAATAGATTTCTCATCTCAATTGGAATTTCTGGAGAAAATAAAGGTAACTTCATGTATATTGTACAAGGCTGATGCACAATTAACCAACTAAAAGTCATTAAATCAAGAGCTTTTGAAACTCCGCCAAAAAGCCCTGTGAGGAAAAATAAATCAAAATGTGATATGACATCATCTATAGCAATAAGGAATAAACATGTTTATTTTGAATTTTTCTTTCTTTGTTTTTTGAATATTAACACTTTGGGTTTTGTCTTGGCTGACGCCTCTGGCCTTGTTAATGTTGGTGGGGGGCGTGGCCTGATGGTGAACAAATGTGATTGTTGTGTGGTGTGATGTAATGTTGTAATGTAATGTGTGATGTAATGTAATGCTGTCGTCTAATGAAAAATAAAAAAGATATAAATAATAAAATGAATATTAACACTTTTCTGACACTTTTTTTGAACCCCAACCTAAGCCTTTGTATGATTGTATTCCTTTGGATGATAAATAATAGTGAGTCCATGCCAGTAGGCTTTGTACATTATCAAGTGACCACTAAAAAAGCGACACATGCTAGAGAAGAGACATGGGGGGATTTTTTTTTCATCAGAGAGAGATCTCTAACAAGTAAAAATCATTTTCAAATCTTTAAACATCACTTGCAAGCTCATCTTAACTAACAGGCTTTTCATGGAAATGCGCATAAAATAGGTGGTTACATCAAGTTGTGAGGTGAATTTCACTCTATAAATCACATCAGAAATGTAATCATTAATTAATTTTTGGTCTGCAGAATATAGCAGCAGGCTAGAAAAAACAGAGGAGGCTGATGAGGAAACGTACATAATCAGGGTTTCAGATGAACATCTAATAATGGATTATAAATGAGTTATAGAGAGGTGTTTGACTAATATCCATATAGTCTTGAGTTTATGTTTCTTCAGCACAAGTTAGCTGAGCAAGATCCTTCATTTTTCCTCAATATTAAACCAGTTCATATTCATCAAATCTTTATAAAGACCACAGATGCATAGGTTTATTACTGTGAAAATGAGAAATGAACTGCAAATGAGGAGAAATAACTTGCTGGACCTCATCAGTGTCAGTTGAAGGTTGATGATTCAACGACAAGATGCAGAAATCATTTAATATTACTCGACATACATACAATTTAGACCATCATTTGCCTCACAACATGACAAGACTGAAGGAGCCCATTAGCCTTCAGTAGTTTCTGCACAAGACTCTGAAAACATATTTAGTTTTAACAACTTTATCTTGGGAAAGGGGTCCATACCTCTGTGAACCAATCATCAATCAATTTACACGTTGTTTGGTTTGATTACACATTGCATATCTGTACTCTACAGTCTGTACTCATCTGTACTTGGCTACTTTGGTCACTGACAGGAGAGTTAAACTAGCATACATGTCAATGACAGATGACGAAACAAATTGAAATAATGGAAAACATAGAAAAGGTTACAGTATATGCAAATTCCACTCAAAAAGGCCCTGGTCACAATATTAAATAATTTAAAGTGATGATGTACATGTTCCCACCCTGACATTGACATAGAGATAGCAGTACCACAGGACATTTCTATGTGCAACTTCAGGGTTGATTTGAGGAAAAGTCACTAGATCGATCAGTTAGTTTATAAGCTATATTAATAATTAATCTATATTTGTTATACTATAAATGAATAAAATAGACCCCAATACTATCTGAATAAAAGTTTTGAATCAAATCTTCCACTACCCTTTCTGCAAACATCAAGTTCCTGTTCTTTATACATGTATTCCTCCTACTTCCTGGCTGAGGACTACAGAAACTGTGTTAGTATTTACAATTTAAAGATCTGAAAGTGTTTTGAGGGCAAATTCAGGATGCTTATGTCATGATGTAACAGGTTTTCAGTGAAAGAACACATTTAAATCTGTCAGAAAACCAAGAGTGGCCAAAGTTAATGAAATGGATGACTTGTCTGGTGGTGGCAAGGGATATTTTCCATCTTTGCATGGGCTCAAGAGTTTAATCTGTAAGCGGGAGCGTATAAATAGTCAAGCAGAAATATTTGCATGAAAACAGACTTCACTTATCCCGTTCAAATACAGTTCATGAAAGAAATGTGGTTGGGTTCATTTCTAACTCACTGGTCCCCAGGTAGCATTAGCTGTGTGTGAATAATCGTCAATGGTAATGCAGGACAAGAACCCAAGCGTGATCAGATCATCATGTGATTCTGTATCTGCTGTAATTTCCCCGAGTGGGTCTAATAAAGGTATATCTAATCTAATCATTTTGGGATTCTCTGTCCTGCAGATGTCCCTGAATTCCTCCTGCCAGGCATGTCCCCACCTCACTCCACTCCCATAACGACTTTATCACCTTTCAGGGACAAGTATTCTAATGTAAGTTAGACTTTTCTGTTTCTGTTACATGTTTATCTGCCATCCAATACATGTTTTCTTTTCCTTCTTCTTTTTCATGAGACCAATGCGGTGTGTTGGCAAATTTTCCATGTAGTTTATAAATGGTTGCCATGTATTGTAAAACATCTTGCTTCTTTTTCAGCCAGTAAATTATCTTCTCCAGGGGCACACATCTTTACTTCTTCTAACCAGATCTTGATTGTAAGGGGGTGTCTAATTTACATTTTCTAATGACACATTTCTTAGCGACTATCAACACGATCACTTTGTTAACACACTTTGATAGTTTGAGCTTACTTAGATTCCCTAAAAGACAAACTACAGGGTCCCAATATTAATTTTCATTCATACTTCAGTGTTCAAGTTATGTTCCCGAGACTGTCAGAAATTGATTAGCACTTTTAAACTTACAGAACACAGACTTCTCTTGTACACCTTAGATGTGCAAGTTTTGTGAAGTCAGCCTAACATAAGGTTCCATCATAACATTTAATTGATTACTTTTTTGCCTCATATGATTTATGGTTGAATGCCCTCACTGGATATTGACTTTTTATGCTAAACAAAACAAGAAATGGATTAAAGTGAATTTATTGAGGGCTGTTAAGATTTTATGTCTCCCCTGCCAAACAGTATGCCACTAAGAATAAAGAAAAATCTTTATCTGCAATTGTCTGATATGATTATAAAAACCTACATACCTTTAAATATGTCCCCTACACACAGATATATAAAGACACAACTTATCCACAAGGGACACACAGGCCACCTAGGTCACTTCCTTTTACCCAGCAGCCTTTGCGAAAGGTTGTGCAGTCAAATACTAATACCTTTAGTTTGGTCTCAAAGGAAGTGCTCTGTTTTGAGAAATGGCTAAGTCAGAGTCTCCAAAGGTCAAGCTTTCTGGATGGGATGTAACAGAGCATGAGTTCAGAACAACAAATATGCCAACTCCCCCAAGGTTGCATATTTACTATCTGTGAGATAAGCGTCTGTGCCTTTCAACATGAATGGATCTCAAAGCTGTTCATTTTATGTCCCACTGCATATGGATCCTTTTAACAGAGACGTGAACACATCCAATTTTTCAAATTTGTTTTCTTGATTCTTTCTGCTCTTGTTCCTTGCCTCAAGCTAAAGGCACGGCACAGCTTTGGAAATGAAGAGAGTAGGAGATATCTCAACTAGCTTGTTGTGATAAATGAAACTGGGATAGGGATATGACATGGAAACAGATCACAAAGGCACTCGGGAGATTCAACCCAAGTCTATTTTCTTCTCTTTTTTTCTCCTTTTATTTTCTTTCACAGAAAAAGCAACTGGGGCCGATTTGGTTTGGATTTAGCATGAATTACCATGGCTTATATCCTGTTAGTACCGATAAAGCCCCCAAAATGTCCCACTTGTATCCTTATCCTCCCTATGAATATTCAACAACTTGCTCTCATCTCCCTATTGTTTTCTCATTTGTACTGGTATCTGACAATGGCAGCGATAATGTGTCGAAGGAAGATGTGGCAAAGGGAAGTGTCATTGATATATGATCCGATAGGGGCCTCTGTGACAGGCTTTAATGTACTATGAGGAGGTTTATCTCTTTGCTCGATCAGAATGCGGTTGGTTTTTAAAAAGTAAACTAAATAAAATAAAAATTGAGCGATTTGTTGTTTCAGGTAATATCCTTCAGGAAACATCTAAACAGTTACTATTTGGGAAGAAGTCACTAAAAATCCCCCCCCACCCCCCATTCTTAGTGTTTCTCAGTGTTCAGGGTTCTAAATAACACATTTTTAAAGGTTCCCAAAAATTCCGTCATTGCAGTCTAGACACAGAATGTGTGCAGTGGGATACAACTTCTATTTGAATACTTCATTACTGCATTTCAGTGTAGTTTTGAGGTATAGTATATGTAGTTTGTGAGGATTTTTTTTCAGATATATCTTTAGTCTTATTCCTTACATTTTAATTGAAATACCTGTTCTCATTGCATATGTATTTTCGTATCAGATTTTGATTCAAAAGGAATCATCTAAGGGAAATTATATAGAGATTTTACACATCGCATGCATTTACAATGTCAAGGCTGATGCTAATGAAAATGCTAGAAAACCAGAAAAGATCCATATTACACACAACAGACATGGCAAGATCACGTGGCAAGTCATAACACGGCAGAGAAACAAAAAAATCTAATACAAACACAATGTGAAATATATAACATAACCTAGATGAAAACATCCATTTGAAAGATGTAATGACATGAAAATATGTAAGGTAATTATACAATAAATTAACTTAAACATTTAAAAAGTAGATAAAAATGACTTAAAAGATGTAACGATGTGAAAATGGCACAGATTGTAAAAATAAACAAGGCACAGATATTTTAAAACATGCAAAGACAGACAGAATTCTAACAACATCCAGACAAACCAAAACAATGGAAAATATTCAATATCCTAAAAAATATTAAAAATACAGGGAATGAACAGTATGAATTAACAATGGCACCCAGTAAACATTAACTAAACAGAAATTACCATTTTAAAATGGATCAAGGAAGAAAGTTGCATTTTTAAAAAAGCTAGGGGTATATAATATTATATAATTAATATAATAAGTTGAAAATAATGTCACATAAAACATGCAACACAAAAAAATGTAAGACAATGTAACATAATGGAAAAACACCATGATATAAGGATGTAAACAACAGCATGAAAAGGATGTGAAGATAATATAACCGAGTTGTTGATATGTAACAAGACAAATGTAAGACATGACAATTAAATGAAACAATATATAAGATGATAAAAAATAACATTAAAGACAGAATGTGACAAAACCCACATAAAACAATAACATAATAATAACCTAGAAAATATGTATAAAGCATTGAAAAAGCAAGGAAAGAACAACAAATAAATGTCATTAACAAAGTGTGACACAAACAATGCAACAGAAAAACAATACCAAAGATGGAACATGGTAAAAAAAAAAACTTCACAGAATTAAAGATATCAAATACCCCCCAAGACTGCTTAACAATCATTCTCCATGCGGTATTATCACTGGGTAGCTACGTTAAAGTAACGGAAATGTATAGATGGAGACTGAACCTCATTATCCATAAACAGCGTCCCAGTGCATGTTGAAGGTCCAGGTTCAACAGAGCCAACAGGACCATGTCATATGCAAAAAGCAGAGACGAGATCCTGAGGTCCCCAAACCAGACTCCCTCCGGCACCTGGCTGCACCTATAAAGTCTGTCCATGTGGGTAATGAACAGAACCACTGACAAAGGGAAGCCCTGCTGGAGTCCAACGCGGACTGGACTTACTGCCGGAAATGCGAATCAAGCTCCTGCTCTGAGAGTACAAGGACCGGACAGCCCCTATACAGCCCCCATACTCTTGGAGCATGCACCCCAACAGGATGCCCCATGGGACAGGGTTGAACACCTTCTCCAGATCCACAAAAAAACATGGGATACTGGACCGTTGGACTGGTTGGGCAAACTCCCATGAACCCTTGAGCACCCTGCATAGAGTATAGAGACGGTCCAGTGTTCTGCGACCAGGATGAAACCTGCATCTTGTGTCCAAGGTTCGACCAATGGCCAGATATTCCTCTCCAGTACCCTGCAATAGATTTTCCTGGGGAGGTTGAAGAGTGTGATCCCCCTGTAGTTGGAACACACCCTCTGATCCCCCTTCTTAAAAAGAGGGACCAACACCCTGATCTGCCAGTCCAGAAGCACTATCCCCGAACACCATGCAATGTTACAGAGACATGTCATTCACCCTGGAGCTTTCCAACCACTTCGTTGACTTCAGCTTGGGTAATGGATGAGTCCACTTCCAAGCAACCAGCCTCTGCTTCCATGGTGGAAGATGTGATGTTGGGATTGAGGAGATCCTCAAAGTATTCCTTCCACCACCCAACAACATCCCAAGTTGAGGTCAGGAGATCCCCACCTCCACCATAAACGGTGTGGTGAAGCATTGCTTCCCCCTCCTGAGGCGCCGGATTGCTTACCA
This sequence comes from Gymnapogon annona, assembly GCA_029814585.1. NCBI lineage: Eukaryota > Metazoa > Chordata > Actinopteri > Kurtiformes > Apogonidae > Gymnapogon > Gymnapogon annona. The sequence continues at coordinate 26,272,254 of JAPTHA010000001.1, forward strand.
GAACAGCTTGACTTTTCACCATCTACTCCCAATATTTTTTAAATCTTGGAATGCATTGGAAGCCTATCTGAGAGGCCATATAATATCCTATGCAATCTTAAGGAAGAAACATAGTACTAAACAGAACACTGTGGAACTGCAAACACATGCATATGAGAAAACATACCAAAGGACCCCAATTAATGATGTATACAGAGAGCTGGTGAATCTGAAATTAAAATATTGCCACGATCTGTTGGTAACGAGATTCCAGAGCACAATGTTGAAGGGGAACACAAAACATTTACTAAACTAAAAAAATATGCATGAAACAATACAGAGAACATGAGAAACTCAAAACCCAAATATATGGCAAGCCAGAGTTAAGAGTGTTAAAAATACATGGTCTTGTAAGTGGTCATCTACAGGTTTTATATATCTCGAGGTGTTTGTGGACAGGACACTTAATCTAGGCAGCCTGCTCCAGAAGGTGGGACATGATTTAAAGAAAGAGATGGATGGACATGCTTCTTACCCCATTTTGTAGAATTAATGTTATAAAGATAAATACCTTCTTAGACGTCTATATATGTTTCAGAGGATGTTCTGTGGCTTATTTGGTAGAGTGGGTCGTCCAATGGCTCAAGGGTCAACTGGTTGAATCCTGGCTCTGACAGTCCACGTCATAGTGTCCTTGAGCTATTTTGTCATCAATTTTGTCACTGAACTCTAAATTGCTTCCAGTGGAGCCTGGCAGCGCCTTGCATGGCAGCAGTTGCCCGCTGAAATGTGAAAGTGTTTGTGAACAGGTGAATGTGAGGCCATTGTAAAGTGCTTTGAGCACCATTAATTTGTAGACAAGTAAGTGGAATCCATTCAGTCACTCCCGATCCAAGGCCCAGTTTTTTTCCACTCTTAAAAAAAAAGAATTTTACAATTTATCATAAGGCGAGACACCATGTGTTAGCATGGCTACACTAAGCCTGAACTATGACGATGCAGGTTTGAAACTCCCTAACTTCCAGATGTACTACTATGCTGCACAAGCCAGATTTCTGGCTCAGATATTTGATACAGTCCTCCATCCTTTATGGATGATATTGAAAGGATAGAGATGAGAGAAGAGATACCAATGAAGATGTTGTATAAATGGGCTAGAACAACAATAAAGGTAACAACTGATGACCATTTAATCATCCATTCAATCCAAGATCGGTATAAACTCTGCAATATGTTTAAGACAGAAGGGTTTCTCTCTCCTAAACCTCCACTGTGGGGGAATGGAATACTACCAATGATTATTCGGAGTGGTAACTTTAGATCCTGGCAGGAAATCAACATTTTTCTTATGGAACACTGTTACAAAGATAGATAATTGATGTCTTCAGAACAGTTAAAAGAAGGGTTTGAGCCGACAAAGACTTCTTTAGTAGTCTCCAACTATGTGACGTTATCAGGGTTCAGCAAAAGGGAAATTGGACTCTACCTCCCATGTCTGCCTTTGAACATCTGTGCCATGCTGTCAAATCACTATTTAAAACTATCTGAAGGATGTATACACTATAGTGATACCAGATAGAGACAGACCAAGGGCTAAATGGGGAGGGGATCAAGAGATCACCATGGAGGAATATGCAGAGATGGAGTCACCTCAACTGTAAATGCTAGGTATAGACTGATCCAGTTCAAATTCCTACTTCAGTTTATATTCCCAACAAAAGTACATCAATATAACACTGACGCATCACCTTTTTTTTGCTTTAGATGTGGTACATAAGAAGGAACAATCGTTCATTCTATCTTTCTTTGTATTTTATTTTTTTAATTTAACAACATTACATTACATGACACAACAGTCACATTTATTCACCACCAGGCAATGCCCCCCACCCACATTAACAAGGCCAGAGGCATCAGCCAAGACAAAACCCAAACAAAACCAAACAGCACAAGACAAG
>JAPTHA010000001.1:26275566-26290294 GCA_029814585.1 Gymnapogon annona
GCACGCACGCACGCACACACACACACACACACACACACACACACACACACACACACACACACACACACACACACAAATGTCTCATGCCTCATAGCATGATAGAGTGACTTGGATTCATTCAGTGTTCAAGGGTAAACGTGTAAGCGAAGGCATATCTTCACTTAAAGGAGAAACAGCTTTTGTTTTATCGATTGTTGGACGTTACCGTTGTTCTATATGTACAGGTGATTCTACAGTATGTGTGTGTCCTCTGGTGAAACCGGCGTCGAAAATGACAGTGAAGTATTTCCTCTGCCAGCTTTGGGCATATCTTCCTTTTCACCCCCTCTCTCCCCCTGAGCCACCAGCCATATGCTCGGCCCTAAAGCAAGGCCAAGCATCAGTCTGGAATATGCCCATCCGTAAATGTGTAATAAAATGTGAGGCAACGACAGATGAGAGAGTTCATTGGGATGATGAACTGAGGGGTCATTTTTCATCATGGTAGTAATCTAGATAGAGTTTTGTTTGTTTCATCACTGTATGTTCCTCTCACTTTTAGTTGGTGGAACTTAATATGTTAATATGCCAAAGAAATTGGCCTTTGCGGGGTGACAAACCTTATAACAAATGAAAGTGCTGAAAGTGTTAAGCCTTCATCTGGACTATTATGAAAAGACAATGTGATTTTTCTTCTCATGATTCTACTTCTTAACAAGAAACACAAAAAGTGACTTTTGTCTTTGCCTCTGACTGCTTTCCAAAGTTAGACTTCTCAAATATTGTTAAAACCTTTGTCACTGTTACAACACATTTCTTTTTACACAGTGCAATGAAACTGAAACATGAGACCTTAAGGCTTGAACTCCTTCCAAGAAAGGGTTTTACTTTGTTTCCATAATTTAAAGTTATTAAAGCTAGTAAAAGAAATTAGTGAACATTCAGGGAGTAGCTAATTGTACAAAATTAGTACAATTAGCTTGAGGAGGAGAAGGGGGGAGGGCTGGAGGTGCGTGTGAGTGAGCTGTTGCTATCTGTGGCAGCTAGGCTAATGGAATGCGGTTAGCAGCTAGTTCGCTATGGTAATGGTAGCCTTAATGACAGTTAAAACGTCTCAGCTCCGGAACAACGCATCTCTGTCCTCGTTTCATCATCGACTCTGGGATTTCAATCATGTATATATTGTCAATGTTGTGCTAAGATTTCAATGTTGTTGTACATCTGCTCTGCCCTTTGTTTCTACTCTGTGCTGCTGCTGCTTTTATGACATTTCGTTGCCAGACCATTGGTCTGTGCAATGACAATAAAATGAATCTCAACTCTGAATAATATCGGCAAGGCAGAGCTGGGGCCCCACCCAGGCCTGGGGTCAGGGCTCCTGAGCGAACACCTGGTGGGCCCAGCCCGAATGTCGACGTGGGCCCCTCAGGAGGGGGAAGCATTGCTGCACCAACACCATTTATGGTGGAGGCGGGGATCTGTTGACCTCAACTGGGGATGTCGTTGGGTGGTGGAAGGAATACTTCGAGGATCTCTTCAATCCTTCCACTGAGGAAGCAGAGGCTGGTTGCTTGGAGGTGGACTCATCCATTACCCAATCTGAAGTCACCTAGTTATTAGGAAAGCTCCTCTGTGGCAAGGCACCAGTTGTGGATGAAATCCGCCCTGCGTACCTCAAGTCTCTGGATGTGCAGGGACTGTGGTGGTTGACACATCTCTGTAACATCACATGGCGGCTGGGGACAGTGCCTCTGGTCTGGCAGACCAGGGTGGTGGTCCCTCTTTTTAAGAAGGGGGATCAGAGGGTGCGCTCCAACTATAGGGGCATCACACTCCTCAGCCTCCCCGGGAATGTCTATTCCAGGGTACCGGAGAGGAGGATCCGGCCGTTAGTTGAACCTCCGACACAGGAGAACAATGCGGGTTTTGTCCTGGTCACGGAACACTAGACCCGCTCAAAACTCTCCACAGGGTGCTCGAGGGTTCATGGGAGTTCGCCCAACCAGTCCACATGTGTTTTGTGGATCTGGAGAAGGCGTTTAACTGTGTCCCCCAGGGCATCCTGTGGGGGTTGCTCTGGGAGTATGGGGTCCGGGGCCTTTTGCTAAGGGCTGTCCGGTCCCTGTGCTCTTGGAACAGGAGCTGTTCAGTATCTCAGTTACAGAAGACACAGCTGAATTCATCGCGTCCCAATACTTTTGTTGATATACTGTATGGCCATTATGCTATGAGGTAAACAATGTGTATATAAAACATGGTCCAATGCTGTCGACAAGTGTTGCCCATGATTCTTTTTCAATATTTTTACTAGTTCAGATCTTCAGATTTGTAGTCACATCAACAAATTTCAGTTTTTAAGTACTATGACACTAAATCACGCCGCTGGGGTGGACTGGAAATTAAAGTTGAGGATGCACGCTGTGCAAGGAAAGGCTTTCAGCTTCAAGTTAATAACTGAAGAATATACTTAAGAGATGGTAGTTGAGGGGACTGTGGTGGTCTGGATGACATCTAGAAGACCAAGAGAACCCTAAGAGAGAACAACATATATGTCTGTCAGAATGGCAAATCAAAACACCCCTGACTGTAGAATACCCGTCAAAAGGTTTAGCAAACTCAGGAATGATGGAGCACATTCCACCGTGCAGCACAGTTACTTTCAAGAAGAAGTTTGGGCAAGTGAAAACTATATTGCATTTGTATCATAAAATACAAATGTGTTCGTTTGGGCAAGTGAAAACTATATTGCATTTGTATCATAAAATACAAATGTGTTCGTTTGGGCAAGTGAAAACTATATTGCATTTGTATCATAAAATACAAATGTGTTCTCTGTTGTGTAACACATATTCAGAAGCCTGTCATGATTAAGGAACAACTGTAGATTAGTGAAGTCTAACTGAATTCTCTGGTCAGAATCAGAAAAGGTATGTTTGGAGGAAAATAAAGGAGGGACAAAAATAGAATCTTGCAAATGCTTAAATGTGGGGGTGGTTCCATCATGCGTTAGGGTTGTGTTGCGGCCAGAAGCACGGTAAATATTGTATGAGTAGAGGGAATGGAATGGAATCTACCAAATAAGTGCAAATTATAAAAGCAAATGTCACTGAATGTGAAAAAAAACTGACCTACAGAGCCTGGTTTGCATAGGATATGCATACCCCTGTGACGATAATAAAAAAATACCAGTCTCTAAACGTACACAACAGTCAATAAACAGAAGATTAACAAAATAGAACAGTAACAGACCCACAGCCAAAGGGTTAAATTGTTGAATGTAAGGTGCAATTGATTCGCTGGCACTGGGCCAGTGTTAATGAAGGAGTGATGATCAGCACCATAGTACGAGAGCTGACCTCTCTTCTGCTGTCAGCCTCAGACAAGGGAATATATATTAGAGAGAACAAAGCCTCCACATGGGCAGCTCATTCCCCTTATGCAACACTAACCTTCACCCAAATATTGAATACTTACATCTGTTGGCCCTTTTTGTGTAGATATATGCAAATTCACTCAATATTTCATTTTGTATTGTTTCAAACAAATTCATATGGATTTGTCCGGAATTATGGCCTCTAGAATGCTCACAGGCAAACAATGATTAGAGCATAACTCCCAGACATGACTACAAATTGTGGCCCATTTTGCCTGGGTTATTGAAAAAGGTGTGTGTTAGCGTGTTGTTTGATTGGAACCTCCAAAGCTAAGTCTGGATGCATCACGGTCTCAGTTTTACACACATTCATTGTTTGGTTACATGTAAAACTGTGGTCTCACTCTGAATGAGTCCAGATCCATGGAATTATTTACATTATAACTCCTTGGGCTCCAGCTTCTAACAATAGGGTTTGTTAGAGGTTCCAATTCAAACCGGCTGGGGTTATAAATTCCAAAGTGAGCCGCACTGACCCCAAATTCACATGTACGGTCATTTCATGTTTCATGGGAATGTAGCTACTCACTCTCACTCATTTTCTGAATCCACTTTATCCTTTGCATGGTCACTGGAGCCTATCACAGGTACTCAAGGGCGAATGCAGGGGTAACTCCGGACAAATCGCCACTTCATTGCAGTGATCATTCACGCACATTCATACGCCAATCACTGGAGGCAAGGTTGGTGAAGTGTCTTGCCCAAGGTCAGATCCTTGGGGATTGAGCCACTAATCCTTCAGTTAATGGATGACTTGCTCTACTGCCGGAGTCACGGCTGCCCCTGGTGTGTAACTAGTTAAGGACAAATTATTTCTATGGACATGTTTCCCCTCATAAAATCATCTATACTGACAAAATCTTTAAACTAAAACTGGTTAAACACAAAATAATCCTCCGGGTGTTTCAATAAAGTTGGATATATATGTTTGTGTGTGTGTGTGTTGTGTGTGTGTGCTGACCTTATCCAGATGAGTGCACATACATAACTTCCCCAAGTCTGCCAATGCATAAGTTAGTCAAACATTTAAATACAGTATAAGCAATGCTGTGCTCCACACTTTCACTAACTAGGGCTCAGAAAAGATTATGATCTGTACTAAAATGCCACACTGGCATTTTCCCCAACCAATTTGCATGCTTTATCAGCTAGAGAGAGGAGTAGGCATATGATGTTTCATCATGTCCTGATCGTTCCCCAACCTCGGTTTCTAAATCCAGAACAGCAGTACTACACACACTGTGACACCTTTCTCCTTGCTGCTCTAAGGGAGAACACATCTTTCTCTGGGAACCACTTGTTCTGTACTCCTTGTTCAGTGAGCACTCTTCAGTGGCAAATTACTCACATCAAACCCGAATGACATGACCCCGAAAACTACAAGAAGACAGAGGCAGAGATCTCCTCACAAGGGGGAAGCAGCCAACTTCTATTGCTACTTAAAGTTGCCAATTAAATTTGGAATTGATGCGAATGTAACTAAAGAAAAAACAGAAATAAAAGGCGATGACAGTGAGGATAATGATGGTGATAATGACGATGTTGGCATGGATGATGCTGCATGAGCACTTGTGGCTTTGTGAAAAAGGGGGAAGGGTAGGAAAGCTCTGGAGATGAGAGCTGGTGAAGAGAGTGAACACAAAAAAAAAAACAGACAAAGGTTCGACTTTAGAGTGAGAGGGAAAGAAGAGTGAGGCATATTGGATTTTTTTCAGCCATATTTTCTTTTCCTTTTAAGTGATTTCCATCTCAGACTCACTCCTGTCATGGGCAATGACGCTCTGCTCAGCCAAACAGGATAAGTGATTGAAGTTAGTGAGAACATCTACATTACGTTTGATAGACTCCTCCTCGTTCTGCTTCCTAGCCTTCACTTTCATCACCATTGATCTCAGTGACACTCGGCTCATTAGAGCACAAGGAGTGTGGGGAAAGGCTAAGCAAATTAGTACATTTGAAAACCATCATTTTGAACTATTAACGAGCTTTGCCGTTTGTAAGTTCACCCAGAGTGGTCACCTAGCTCTGGCAACTTCACACTCATTATTCATTCATGCATCTTCCAAACCTGATTTATCCTTTGCAGGGTCGCGGGGGTCACTGGGCTACTCCCAGCTACTCAAGGGCCAAGGTGAGGGGAGACCCACTCATATCTATGTCTGTCTTCTGTCAAATATAAAATGATACACATACACACACATACACACGACCAAGCTAATGTCTGCATATAGTTCACCTTTAACCATACACCCAGTCCTATTTTTGTTTTGTTTTTCTTGGCTTTATCCTGTGTATACTCCCAGGGTATTTAACCAATCAGTGCACTTCCCTCATCTGTTTAAAGTCCATCTTTATGTAATCTCATCTGGGACTTGACTCAGTTTTTAAAAGACCAATGTTTGAACTGTTGCCAGAGTTTAGATTAAACTATCTGGCTTCATAAATGGGTCATTTATTACACAAAACAACTAGGCTGTCTCATTAATCCTTATTATGTTTTCGGGCTGTCCTGGTGCTCCCACAACTTCAAAGAAATACATGTTTTTTGATCAGCTTGATTATCAATAGTTTATCGAATTGATTGGGCTGGTAAGCAGAAAGAAGCTAAAGCACTACTTGGTGATCGCCACAATATCTTTTGCCTGCAGATAAAAGTGGGACTTTTACAGAAACGCATTTTCAGAAAGCTGGTATGTATGAGACAACTGTAACAGCTCCACCTAGTAGATGCATAAAGCAAACTCAGTCACTAGCCCAGTCAGTAACTCTATTATGCCATATATGCCTCACCTTATAATGTGGTGTGTCTTATGTATGTTTTTTTTTTTAATAGACCATTCAATTGATGTGCGCCTTATAGTGCGTAAAATATGGTATAAAGAAAATTGGAGATGCTGCCTTTGCCCACTATGCACCAAAACTATGAAATTCACTTCCCAAGGGCATCAGTGTCATGAACTGTCTCTCTCCGCTTTCTAATAGGAACTAGTGCTTTCACCTGCCTCTCAGTCACACCTGCCTCTTTGATCGCCATGCCAGCTGCACCACATTTCCCTCATCATTCCCCTGTATAAAAAGGCCCTGTCTGCACACCACTCCCTGTCAGATCATCTGAGAACTTCACTGGATGCACACTGGATTTTCCTGAGGACCTGACAGCCTGCTACCTAGCCTGTTACCCCGTCTGCTATCCCAGCCTGTATCTTCAGCCTGTTACCCCAGCCTGCTAACTAGCCTGTTACCCCGTCTTCTATCCCAGCCTGTTACCCCATCTGCTATCCCAGCCTGTTACCTCAGCCTGCTACCCACTACCCAGCCTGTTAACTCAGTCTGCTATCCTGCCTACTACCCCTGTCTGCTAACCCAGCTAACCCTGTCAGCTAACCTAGCTCTACATGCTTGACCTGCCTACTACATCCACTCTGGTTATCCATCTGCCTGTTTACCCCTGATCATCCTGCATTTCTAAACCTGCCCGTCTGTCTCGTTCAGCCTCTGGGACTCACACCCACACGTCCACTTCCCTTTTCCCCAGTACCTTTAATAAACTGTTTAAAACATGATACATTTGTGGTTCGCATCTGCCTGTGCCTGACAATCAGAGAAGCCAGCTCATTGAATTTAAAACTAAATTAAAAACATTTCTGTTTTCCTTGGCATTTGAAGGGAGATAAAAAGATAAAGAAGATAAAAGATAGAAAGATAAAAAAATGGTGTGGCAAACATTAAACTAACTAGAATGTATACTGTCTTTATGCCATTTTATTTAAACTTTATCCTTTCATGTATTCATGCAACTGTTCTTGCATCCCGTTCACCTATTTTACGGCTGAAACAGACTCTTTGACTTTGTCTTTTCGACTGTTATAATGTTGCTCACTCAACATCCATTGCAGCCTGGTGGTCCTGGAAGGGGGACCCCGCCCTCCTGTGGTCCCTTCTCAAGGTTTCTCTTTTCCCCACTTGGGGTTTTTGGAGTTTATCCTTGTCCTGTGGGGGGTCATACCAAGGGATGTTGTCATTTACTGTCATGTGTGGGCATGTGAAGCCCTTTGAGACCTTTTGTGTGATTAAGGGCTATATAAATAAAATCTGATTGAGTCATTGATATTTTATGCGATTTTTCTTGTATAATTGTACTCTTTATTTCTGTACTATTTCACCCTTCAACAATTCTGTTGAAATTGTATTTCTTGTACTTATAATTATACTTATAATTAATGTGTAATCTTATTATGAAATCTACATTTTTAACTGACGTGAATCAGTTTGGGCTACAATTCTTGTATGTAAGATGCTATACAAATAAAGATTGTTGTTATTAAAGTAAAATTACATAATAAAAATTACCATACTTTAACTATTCTTTCACAAAAAATGTGAATGATCTGAAAATCAATGAACAATCTAAGCGTAATTTAAACAACATTATACCTCAGTTTATCATTTATACATCTCCATTAAACTTTAAGAAATCAAAGCTTCACCTCCTGATCTTTGAAGAGTTGAAAAAGGATTTCATCCAAATCTAAAACTAACTGAATCATCAGTTGCAAATAGACCACCGTATTAAGAAAGGTGATGAAGATCTGTATTATGAATAGAAACATCTAGTACATCATTAGAAAGTTTGCCTAAAACATATAACAAACTCTTATCCACGTTATCCCTCTCTGGCCATCAGTGCCTGAGCTTGCCATGGCCAGCTCATGCTGGGCTGGGCCACACCCTCTCCCTCAAGGGACTTGGACTCATCATCAGTAATCTTCAAAACCTGGGCCACGCTGCTCGGCTGTGGTTGATTACCCAGCTGTTGAAGAAGCTGATTGCTCAGCCAGCAGCGTGGCCTCATAAACATCTACAACAACTTCAACCTGCAATAACCCGGACATTCTTCAATTCACATGGACTCTGATCTGGACTCTGATTTGTGTTTTTGTAAAAGTATGTTTGTTAAGGTTTTCTTTGTAGCTTGGTTTCTGGTGTGCTTTCGGTTTGGTGACGTTACTGATGTGTTTAGTATCTATGCTCCTGTGTCGTTTAGTTATAGTTTATGTGTTCAGTTAATAAATGTTCTATGCTTTCGCCTCTCCTCCCCCACCACAGCAGAAGACGGGGTATCTCCACAGCTGCTCACTTCAAAGGCCCCCCCATTCCCTACCACGGGGATGGCCCTCTCTGTCCTGGAAAGGGATGTTAACCGGCTCTTCAAGAAACAGAGCACTCATAAAGCAGCTGGACCTAACTCTGTCTCTCCATCCACCCTGAAGCACTGTGCTGATCAGCTGTCTCCAGTGTTCACAGACATCTTCAACACCTCACTGGAGACATGCCACATACCAGCCTGCTTCAAATTCTCAACCATCATCCCTGTCCCTAAAAAAACAAGGTACACAGGACTTAATTACTATCGACCCGTCGCCCTGACCTTGGTGGTAATGAAGTCATTTGAGCGCCTTGTGCTGCCCCACCTCAATACGATCACTCACCCACTCCTGGACCCCCTGCAGTTCTCCTACAGAGCCAATGTGTCTGTGGATGACACTGCCAACATGGCTCTCCACTTCATCCTCCAGCACATGGACTCCCCAGGAACCTATGCCAGGATTCTGTTTGTGGTCTTCAACTGCATTAAATACTACCATTCCAGCCTTACTGCAGGAGAAATTCTCCCATCTGAATGTGCCCGACTCCACCTGCAGGTGGATCACCGACTTCCTGTCAGACAGGAAGCAGCACGTGAAGCTGGGGAAACATATCTCTGGTTCCCGGTGCATCAGCAATGGATCCCCTCAAGGCTGTGTCCTTTCTCCTCTGCTATTCAGTCTGTTAAACTCCTGAGGTTTGTGGACGACACCGCCCACATTGGTCTCATCTCTGATGGGGATGAGTCTGCATACAGAGGGGAGATTGACCAGCTGGTGTCCTGGTGCAGACAGAACGATCTGGAGCTCAATGCCCGAAAGACAGTGGAGATAATAGTGGACCTCAGAAAGAACTCACCCCCACCTGCCCCCATCACCCTGTATGACTCCCCAGTAGCCAGTGTGGCGAATGCTTCCTGGGCTTCATCTTCACCCAAGACCTCAAGTGGGAGCTGAACATCAGCTCCCACCTGAGCACTTCCATTCGTCCTGAGAGAGTGATTGGGTGCAGCCTGACTTCCCTCCATGACCTGCACACCTCTGGCACCCTGAATCGAGCAGGAAATATTATGGCTGACCCCTCCCACCCTGGACACAATCTCTTTGAGCCACTCCCCTCTGGCAGGAGGCTACGGTCCATCAGGACCAGAATCTCGTGCCACAAGAACAGCTTCTATCCCATTGCAGTGAGCCTCATCAGCAAGACCATGTCCCCCGCTAACACCCCTTCACGAACTCTTGAATATACAGGCACTAACCTATACAGCTGCTTACTTGAGTTACATTGCACATAGACTTAAGTTTTTGCACATATTTTATATTTCTGTTAGGGTTTTATATTATAGTGTAATAACATATTGTCAATTGATGCCTATGACTGGAAGCACTGATTCTTATTGTTACTTTTACTACGAAGTTTATTTTATTTTATGCACCAAACCACCAAAGCAAATTCCATGTAAGTGTAAAGCTACTTGGGAATAAAACTGATTCTGATGTTCCCCTTCAATCTCATGCATTTGAGCTTCTCCATTTTTCCAAACATGACAGAGCTAGACCAAACTATAACTGACATAAAGGTAAAAACCACATCCTCATTTAGGCCAACACAATCATAAAATGACCATCTAGCCGTTTATTTGTAGAAATGGGAGTGAAAAAGTGAAGAAAAAACACCAGCACTTCTGTACAGAATGTTTGTCTCTCTGGCTTTTTACTTCTGATTCAGTCAGACTGCCAATGATGAGCTTGAACTTGCGTCGCCTCCTCTAAGCTCTGTTGTTAGAGAATCTCAGACATGCCCTCTACACTGACATTAATGAGACCAATGCACTGTAGGGGGAAAACAAAGCTCTTAGGAGCAAATCAGTCCACTCGACAACAGGCAGATGATGTAGAGTCAACTTCCAGAGCAGCTAAAAGATAGAAAAACCCTCTTGAAAAGGGCCATATTTAATCATTTAAACTCGGAATGATGTCCCTATCAGAACTTGAGACCTGATGGTATGAAAGTGCAGTTGGATAAGAGAAGCTAACAGTAGATGGATCTTCAAAGAAGAAATATGTCTAAAATAGGAGGAATAGCAGAATGAAAGACTGATGGATTAGATCACACTTGAATAGTTCATGTTATTTTCAGTTGAGAAAAAAAAACAAAAAACAACAGCATCAGGAGAACAAGAGAGACTATGGGGCTCAAAGTGGAGAAGGTTTACAACAAAACAGAATAGCAGAGTAAAACTGTTGAGATCAATCAGGTATGCTGCATCAGATCATCAATTTTTTCCCCTTAGAATCAAACAGTATATTTTATATTGTTGCAGTGAATGACTGATAAACAATTGAAGAAGTCACTAAGTCCATGTGTAGACAATGTAAAAAATGCAGTTAGGGACAGCGAGCAGTGGATATGGAGCTCAAAAAAAGGTCACACACACAAAAAAAGGGTTATGTCTTCTGTTTTAGCCCAGAGGGTTCTGGTTTGTCCGTGATTGGACTCTCCTTTTTCAGAGGGGGTGGGTGTGATGACCCCCTGGTTATCCTTTGTGAGCGGGTTAGGGGATCTGAACAAAGGCTTCTGTAACTGGTGTCAGAAAAAACTACCTCCAGGTGGACCCCCAGGTGACGACTGAGGCACTGCCAACATACATATATTTCAGTGTGTACCTGGACTGGTCCCTGAACACATAGAAGCTTGGATCCTTCCTTCTCCACAGAACCAGTTTGTACAACACCATAGCCTCATAACTGATGGATTGATGCTGACATTGTTAAATATCCATTATTATTAATTTCTAAGCAGATGGAAAATGAATTTTCCCCTAAAGATATATACAGTATCTATTGTCATCATGCATTGTTCTCAATAGAATTCAAATTATGAAATTGATGTAAACCAGCTGATGTTATTCAGTAACACAATCCTTCTAAGACGGCAGGTGGTTATGGTTGACAGATAGATAGATAGATAGATAGATTAGATAGATGATATAGATATACACAACATTGGGTTGCATGTCGATGTTGGTTATTTTTGTGTTTTCTCTTTCTTATTTTAGGTTTCTCTGAATTTAAAAAATAAATACATAAAAATCTAGGCAAGTTGTTTCTCTGTCTAAAATAACCATAAGAAACTACTATACATCTTCTGGATGATCCTGCACATAAAAAAAATAAAGAAATAAATAAAAAATGCTTTTCACATTCCTAAATTATACCCTAAATGTTGAAGTATGGTGCTCTAAGGACACCAAACATATCCTGTATGACACTTACAGCAAGAATGTGTTGACAAACTTTTAAATTAATGGATAGCTCGTTAGTCCATTATCAGATTAAAGTCTTCATCTATAAATTATTAACTTCATGATAAAGGTTTATCATTTTTTTGATCCCATATGGTGATGTGCTTACATAAATCGTAATTAAGGTCACCATGAATTTCAGCAAGTTCCCAAAAATTAGTTAGATAGGCTAGTTATATCCACGCGGTCAAACAATTTGTTGTGGAATCTATAGCTAAAAGGCATACATTGATACGAAACTCCCAAAATTCTTGAGAGAATATATCCAAGACATAGTTGAAATCCTCCTTCTATTTACGACTGCAGTGCACTCTATCTATCTATCTATCTATCTATCTATCTATCTATCTATCTATCTATCTATCTATCTTCCAGCAGACTCACACATACTGTGTGTAATGGCTTCTCCAGCATCTGTTTGTGTACCTGCTCGTGGAGTGAAAGACAGACTAACTGATTGTTATGTAAAGAGTTGGACAAAACTTATCAGGGCAAACATGGGTAAATGAGTGCAGAATCCAATCTGATTGAGTATCTCTAACAAAACAAGCCCAAGTCAAAGAATCAATGTGTTTAGAGCCATTTCTCATCAAGTGTATCCAGGGGGAAAAAAAAAAAAACACAAATGTAATTTCAATCTGAAAGTTTTGCAGAGAAATGAATGTGGATTAGAGGAAAACTGGTTCCCATCATAAGAAAATAGTACCTTCAACATTAAGTTAATCAAATAAAAAAAAAAAAATCATTAACTTCTATATTTACTCATTGAAATCACAGCCTTGATGATGAAGATAGTTTCAAAAATATGAGAAGGAATCAGTATAATACCTCTAATGACAGTGACAACTGCCGCAGCAATTTAACACATAAGTAAAACAAAAGATGTTGCATGTTTAAGCACTGTGAGTAAATTAAGCATTTTAAAGAGAAGATCCTCTCCAGTTTAGAAGGATTTGGAGCTGATTAGCTTTTTTTTAAGGAAGAAATAAGAGATCGACTGAGAATGGCATGCAGTAATAGAAAGAAAGAGATGAAGGTGTGCAATTACTACAGAATGTGAAGTCGACCAGGAACAAAGTTATTTCACACTCAGATGTGTTTTTGAAGTGTATGAGTGAGGGAGAGGGTGCACTAGTGTGTGTGTGGGTGTGTGCACTGTATTCACTGTAGTGTGAGGAAGAAAGTAGCAGCTGAGTTGGCAGCACAACCAAGAGTGACATCCCAACTTCCTGCATCACCAGTCTCAAACCCCCACTACTCACCCCCCTCTCTTCAGTGACTACACATCTCCCCAGAAAGGCTCACCCAGTTTTTTGTTTTTTTTTCCTTTATACTATAAATAAAACTGACATGAAGATAATTACCTGAAAATGTAAGTACCATTCCCCTAGCGTGCAAAAACACTTTTTTTTTTTCAGATGGCAATTTTAATCACAGTACAACAGTTGGTTGTTTTTAGACCAAGGTTGTGGCATATTGACAGTTTCTGAATATACTTGTATAATGTCCACAATGTGTTGTATTCATATTTTTATAGGCCCAAGTAAAATAATATAATATTTGGCTCATGAAAAGGGATTACTGCATGCACTGGAATTCATTATTTGATGCATGATGGTTAGAATATATGCAAAACTTGGTGACACATGTTTACCGTTTCTTCTCTCTATTTTTAGCATTATTTATATATCACCAAACTAGCAGATACACCTTGTTTGTGGATATAAACTGTAGTTTTAGACTGATCTCGAGAAATCATGTTGCATGACATGCCAGTTTGGAGCCATTTAGCGTGCTATACATATAACATTTGTGAGTTTTGCGTGTAAACTTTTTGCCCCGTTTTAGTTCCCCTAATGCTAAACCTAACCAGACATGGGAACCTAAGCCTATGTGTAAGTTATGTAACATGATGTGAACGTACACATTCAGAGCTTAAAATGTGTGCATATAATTTGTTAATTTAAAGTGGTGGGTATTTTAATGGTAGTTCATGATATCACATTGAATTCTATGAATATCCAGGTGGGAGAATTGACCAATAAGCTTGTCTCTGGGTGTTTACTTTGTACCAAGTTAAAGAGAAAAACAAACAAACAAAAAAAAAATAGTTTTGTTACAAAATAATTCGAAAGTGTTATGTCAAATAACCAACATCCAATCCTTCATGATTTTAGTCAGACAATTAATTGCACTTCTGGCACATTTTCATTCTACTCTTAATATAAACCAGTCCCCTTGAGGTATGACTGTAAAGCCACTCATCACTTAACCACTCATCTTCAGGCCACTTGAATTACTACAGACATTTATTTGGGTTCCACAACAAAAAATGAAAACCTCTGCGAAGGGTTAATGTCTCACTCTTGTCCAGAGTTAGTATAATAACTCAGCCTCTGCAATATACTGATGAAGGGAACACAAATGTCACTCCAATGAAACATTGTCAGATCTACATGTGGAAGATAAATCTGATGTTTTTTTTTTTTACTCTTCACCTTTTAATATGCCTCTCTGACTTTTGATTTTTTTTAAGTTGCAATCAAGATTCAGTCCAACAAGATGTGGACCAGCATTATGTTTCGATTTACACCAGGCAGCCCATATCACCAGTAAGTTACACTTTAAATGTCACACCACCATTAATGTATGGTCATAAATAGGGGGGGGGGCATATATATATGGGCAGCTGGGTACCTCAGTTGGCAAGGCAACTGGGTTGGTCAGGCACTGGGCTTCAGAGTCTCGAGTTCGATTCCCAGAATGAGTTTCCAGTGTGGGTCCTTGGACTGCTTCCTACAACTGCCTCAATGTATAGTGCCGGTTGCAAGCCTGGATAGACACCCTGGAACCCTGGAAGGGAAATA
>JAPTHA010000001.1:26293501-26307091 GCA_029814585.1 Gymnapogon annona
GGCTGACGCCTCTGGCCTTGTCAATTTGGGTGGGGGGGCGTGGCCTGATGATTGTTGCGTGATGTAATGTTGTAGTGAAATGTGTGATGTAATGTTGTTATCTAATGGAAAATAAAAAAATAAAATATTGAAAAAAAAAATCGAGAAATGATGCAAGTAAACACCTGTTGATCAAAACACATATTGATGGAAAACACCTATAGATGGAAAGTGCCTATTGATGGACTACAGACAGTGTTACAATATAATAAAAGTCACATTACCCTGCTCACCCGTAACTTACATTTACTCCCAGTGTAGTTTGAAACACTGTCAGCCAGCTGCTCTCTCGTCATCCTACTGCATTACCAGCCAACAAACTAGTTTGTGTATACCTGTGTGGGTGCATGTGTGTGTGAGTGCTTGCTCTCTCTGTACTGGTGTGTGAGCCTACCAAGAACTGATAATACAGTGCAACTCTATGGTTTATTAATAATAAACTTGCTTTGACTTGAATATAAATGTGTATTTACTAAGAGGAGGGGATAGGAAACACATTTATTTTGACACAGTATAGTATCCAAACTGTAAATGTCTGCAGTTGAAAGAGGGTAGTTTAAATCTAAACAGAGGTTACATTCTGTAGCAGCCAGAAACAACTTAATAAAAACATCATTTAGGCTGACTGTTGTAATTATTTCTTTAAAAAATAAGTGGCCACATTCTTTTTTTTTCTTTTGTCCAATAGTTGTTTTCTTGTCATACCTCCATACCCATCTAGAAACCTTAACACACCAATAAGTAATGTCATTAAAAGAGGATACTTGTTTTGTCTTAGCCTATGGACACGGAAAACAAATTAGGATTAGGGAAATATATTTGGACATTAGTTCATATTCACAAAGATGGCCATGAGGGACTAATACGTGGATAGAGAGATGGACATACAGAAATCAATTAAATGGAGTTTATAAAGCTTCTTCCTTTAGCAAAAATGACACAGGTATTATCAGGACTGGTCAAGTCTTTCTGTGACTCGTGATACAGAATTGAATTAAGAAAGTCAAACTGAAATAATTGTGTGAAAATGAATGTATTGTGGTGAATGATTGTGACATCATTCACCCCGGAACTGGGAGTTGAATATCGATTCCTACATGGACTGTTGAGGGTGGGGAACCTTGTTGCATGTGGAGACACGTTCTGGTCTCATTGAGGATGGGGAGCTCATGACAAGCACATTAATAAATGTTCCAGTTATTGTCATGAACACTCCACCTCTGACTCCTCTTTCCTGGACCTGCAGTCTCCGGGACCACGGCGAACACAATGGCAGAGAACGCCACACTTAAATTGCCAGAGTACTGGGAGTCAGCGCCCGAGGTGTGGTTTGCACAGGCCGAAGCGCAGTTCAGTCTTTGCAGCATTGCAGACGATGAGAAGAGGTTCTGGCATGTCGTCACAGCGCTGAACAGCAGAACATAGTCCGCTTCATCACCTCTCCACCGGCTCAAGACAAATACAGAGGAGTAAAGGACAACCTGCTGTGGGTGCATGGACTGTTTCGGTGTGAGTGGGCGCGCAGGCTACTAGACATTAATGAGTTCGGCAAGCGCACACCAACGCAGATCATGGACCATATGCTGAACCTTTTGTGTGATGAAGAGCCGGGTTCACTTTTCATTGAACTGTTCCGGCGGCAAATTCCCCCATACGTGTGCACCGCTCTCGGCAACTCAGACATCTCTGACCCACGCGCTCTGACGGAGGAGGCCGAGGAGTATTTCACTGCTACGTCAAGTGCAATGCACGAAGACATGGCTAAGGTGCGCGCCCCCACCAAGTATCTGGCCACGGTGCATCTTGCGCACGTGCCAACCAAACAGCGGAGAGACTGGCAGGAGCGCAACGGTTGGAGCTTTTACCGTGCCCAGTTTGGTGCCAAGGCAAAGACGTGCTGTATGCCCTGCAGGTATGTGGCGTACGCTTCCAACCAGCTGCTTTTTGTGGTGGACACTCTCTCCAGTCGCAAGTTTCTGTGCGACACCGGCGCGCAGAGGAGTGTTGTGCCAGAGAGACCCGGTGAAGCGGCTAGTGATGCAATCGGACCAGCAAGGGGTTTGGCGGATGGCACACTCATATGGACTTATGGACTAAAGAGCTTGGACTTGCATTTTGGCGCAAAGCGATTCAACTGGGAGTTTAGAATTGTGGACGCTGCTTTTCCCCTTCTTGGAGTGGATTTCCTTTGCACACACAACCTGTCGGTGGATATTTTGAAAGGGCACTTGATGAATGCCCAGACGCTCTCCTCTATCCCCCCGGCATCAGGGGTAGGGATGAATCTGTTTGTTTTTCCAGCTCACTCGCTGAGGAAAATGTGTCCTACCCATTACTGAGTGTGTATTCCAGCCTCAACCGAGCCATTTTCTTTGCAGTCTCCACTAAGCATGGTGTTAAGCATAGTATTGAAATCACTGGCACTCCCATGCATGCTTGTGCCCACACGCTCCCCCCGGCCCCGAGGGTCCTTGCCTCGGCCTCGCCTTGGCCTCAGCAGACCTTGCCTCATCCCCAGAGGTCCTTGCCTCAGCCCCAGCGGACCTCGTCTCAGCCTCAGCTCCAGCGGGGCGTCCTCTTTGGTTCAGTGCCCACCACATCCTCTGCCACCCTCGCCTACACCCTCCCCCCCCCCCCGTCCACACCTTCCTCCACAGTGCGCACACGACGCGGGTGTGCTGTTGTTCCTCCTATACAGAGGGTTTTCGTCTCTGGGTGAATTCTGGGGGGGCTTGTGTGGTGACTGATTGTGACATAATTCACCCGGAACTGGGAGTTGAATATCGGTTCCCACACGGACTGTTGAGGGTGGGGAACCTTGTTGCATGTGGGCATGTGGAGACACATTCTGGTCTCATTGAGGATGGGGAGCTTGTGATGAGTATATTAATAAATGTTCCAGCTGTTGTCATGAAC
Organism: Gymnapogon annona; assembly: GCA_029814585.1. Lineage (NCBI taxonomy): Eukaryota > Metazoa > Chordata > Actinopteri > Kurtiformes > Apogonidae > Gymnapogon > Gymnapogon annona. The sequence continues at coordinate 26,296,457 of JAPTHA010000001.1, forward strand.
ACTCCGACTCCTCTTTCCTGGCACTACAATATATGTGAAATTGTGTTCTATCATAACTAGAGATTGATTAGCTCAAAATGTGTTAATATTAGCACAGTCACAACAAACTGGTCCTCACTGCTGAGTCATCATGCCTATCTCTAGTCCCAAAATTGAAAATCAATATTAAATCTATCTGTTGTGGTACATCAGCAGTATTCTGTATCTGCAGTTACACTCATGAAGATGGCATTGTTACGATCGAACACGGAAACATAATCCACAAGCAGACAGTCTAAGTTCAAAAAATGAATAATTTTATTTTTTCTGTTCTTAAAAGACACATTTAAAGATTGAATCATATGCAATTCTAATTTAACAACAAAAAGCGCTGCTCAAAAACACATGAATAATCGTATGTATAATTAACCAAAAAACACCCACAACGGGAAAAATTAAATAAACGAATAACAAACTCAAAATCACTCCAAAGAGGAAAAATCTGAATTTAGAAAAATAACCAAACAACTAGAAAAACAAAATTGTTCTCTGAGGATCTACACAAATGTGGAAAATTTCTCAAAATCAAATACAAGACTAAACTACACCAAAACTATGACTTCTAGACTAATATTTACTCACTCAAGGGTTTCCACAAGACAAGGCAAGACGAGGGTTCAGTCACTGGTCTCAAGCACAATGATCTGACAAAGACTGGGAGTCACAGGCAAACTTAAATACACAAAAGGGTTTTCCAGGCGTGAAACATTAGGAATAATTACAGACGAGACACAGCTGGGCACGGGAATCTGGGGGTGAAACTAGAGACACATGAGGAGTACATGCAGGACTGAAACAGGATCTCACCAAAATAAAACCCAGGAAATACATAAACTCAAAATTGACACACCAGAATCCTACAGGCATAACATTTTACTATAAAGCTTGTTTTCTTGCAATTGAACTTAAACATTTCAAACATTACGAAAATAATGTACATGCACATCAGTACATCAGCCTTGGTTGTTTATGATCTAATATGGTCTCTGTATCTAGTCTTCTTCAGCAGTTCAATAAACTCAGTGATTCCCAAAGCAATTCAGTGATTCATCGATTCACAAACAATTCAGCAACTCGACCCTACTTGACACTCTTTCATTCAGCAGTCCACTACTGCCGTTCATCCGACACCGCCAAGTACTTACAATACACAATACAAGTCCTGCTGTCATGAGTCTGGTGTGTCAAGTTGTGTTTGTGTGTTTCCGGGTGTTTTATTTTGGTAAATGTCCTGTCTGAGTGTGTTTTTTCCGAGTGTGTCGCCAGCCTTACCTTGTCGTCTCCACGCACCTGATTCCCGTTTGCGTTCAGCCCAATTTGTGTCACCTGTTGTCTGCGTTATTTAAACCCGCGTCTGTCAGTGTCAGATCATTGTTCCCCGTGTCCAGTGACTGCACCACTTCTTGTTCTTGTCAAAGGCATAGTGAAGGTATTGTTGGTTGTATTCTCTAAATTGTATAGTTCCTCTCTTAGAGCGCCTTTGGTTGTTCGATTCTTTGATTTGATAGATTAAATGTTTTTTCCTCATATGAGTGATTTTGATTTATAGTTTTGACTTTTTGTGTTTTCCGTTGTAGGTTATTTTTGGTTCTTATAGTTAATATTATTCCCAGAGTTTTTGCTCGGCGTTTTTTGTTAGAAAATAAAATAGTTAATTGAATTGATAGAGTTAGGTGAAATTCTGTGTGAACCACAAAATAAATAATTTTATTTTAAAATTGGATTAATCTGCATTTGGATTAATTTGTCACGTCAGTGCAAACACCTGCTGAGTCAATTCAGTTGTGTTTGTGAATCGATTATATTGAGTGATTCATTCACAACTCCCCATTCACTAGTGTGAACAGTTATGTTAGCCAGTAAATCTTTTTTTCCCCCTCATATAAACTATTGGTATTATATTGACCTTTGAATAAATATTAGCCTTCAACATGTTGAGGGCAGAAAATGTGTTTGACCAAAATTTTTTGCAATTTCATGTTAGTATATAAATTAAAGAATCTTCTTTGGTATAACTAAACAAGCCATCATATAACCACAACAATTTTCCTATTAGGATTTAGGCTTGACAACGTGCAATGTCACAGTGTTCCACAACAGCCGATAAAGCCCGTAATCCGACACGGCCCACACTGTGCTGGCAAAAACACAACTGTTAAGAATAAATATGTTGACTGAGTTCACCCTTGCTGTTAAATTGAACACTGATCCCTGTGGCTGCTGAAAATGATCACCCCAGTTTCTCTCTTGCCCATTGCCATGGTCTGTGGCTTCCTATTCCTAAAAATAGCTCCATCCACTAGTTTTAATCCTGTCACTCAAAATACCCTTGTGCCCTATCAACCTCAATAATGTTATTGTCAGAAGAGATGCTTTTGACAACTCATGTTTAAAGGGTAATATGTGTAGAATATTTAGACTGATGAAAGATGCATTATAGCATAATAAGAGCACCAAATCAGTTAAATACATGTCTGTTCTCATACTAACCTGGAATAACTGTGAATCTATCAGTAATAGTTCAAAGTCAGTTGCTATTTTCTATCTGGCAACACTATGATAAAACACACAATAACAAGCAACAAGCTTTATTAAAATGTGTCATGAATCTTTCTCAATAGATCTATTATTGAGAGCCTGAGCACTTGAGCTTCCTGCAGGGATGTTTGTCCACTCTAATGGGACTGACATGTAATAATCAGTTGAAATCTAATATGCAACAGGATGCTCACATGACAGTCAGACTTGGCCTTTACCACATGCTGTACTCATAAGATTACAAACCAGCCTTTTGTTAAGCCTCCATCATTCTTGCTGCATCTGTCTGTGCCAGAAAAGATTATGTACTGGTTTCTGTAATATATGTACTGGTTTCTGTAGTTTTCATACACTGGTTTTAGTTTTCTTTAGTTAACTTGGTCTTCAGTTAGTAAGTGTAACGCGCCATATAAATGTTCTCCAATGCATGGAACTGAAGGAGAACATGGAACATTTATTAATAAAAAAAAAAAAAAAAACACACACAACATTAAACCACAGAAACAATGAGCGCAAGGAAAAAGAAACAAAACCTGATACACAGAAGCCAGAGTCCAACACAGAGTCCAAATGCAGAACAAACGGTCCGGGTTATGGCTCAATGTCGATAAAAACAGAACACCAACTAAACAAAACAGGAACTGAATAGAACATAACAGAACAGATGACCCCTCGCTGCGGGATGGACACAATAAACAAATTGGGCTGTCCCTTAAGGGAGAGGGGGTGGCCCAAGCTACTACAGGGAAGGATTGTGAAATGTCATGACATAAATGTATTAAAAAAAAAAAAATAAATCAATTGGAATATTGACTAAAAGCATTATTCATGGAATCACATAAAGCTAGTGTCAGGAAAAAAAAAATCTGCCTAATATTATCTTTCTCAAATTTAGGACTGGGTTCCTATATTTCAAAACCCCTCTCAAGCGTTTCTTGATTAATTACATGTTAAAAAACTGCTATGATGTGCGAGTACATGAACAATATTTTGGATTCCTCATTCCAGTGCTGGACTGTAACTGAATATTTCCCATATTGTGCTACCTACAGCTACATTGCATGATAGTTGTTTGGTATCACAAGACACAAGTTCCATAATTACTTTCATGCATGGTATAATTCAAGCGATCTGGGTGGAAATATGAATTCGACCCACTTCTGAGGACTGATATCAGGCTGTGGCAAATCTGTGACTTAGTGCCATCACAGGTGTGTCTGGGATTGTGGGGTGCTTATATTCATGACTCACAGCCTCTGATCTGATCCAGTCATAAATCTACTGCTGTACTCCACGCATCAACATAGAAGCTTGGAAAAGTCTCTCTTTTTAACAGGGGTAAAACACTGTCAGGACGTCTATATTTCTACCGAGAAATGTGTATACATTTATATATCAGTATAGTATATCTACAAGTATATCTACAATGCACCACAACGTAACACGACATTATAATGCTCTTGTAACGCATCACTTAACGTTGGACCCAAAAGCATACAGAGACAGAATGCATGCACTGGGGCGATTCGCAGCTGAGTGTGACGCTGCTGGGGTGAGGATCAGTACCTCCAAATACAAGGCCATGGTTCTCGACCGGAGAAAGGTGGTGTGCCCTCTCCAAGTCGGTGGGGAGTCCTTGCCCCAAGTGGAAGAGTTTAAGTATCTTGGGGTCTTGTTCACGAGTGGGCGGAAAATGGAGCGTGAGATCGACAGGCGGATCGGTGCAGCGTCTGCAGTGATGCGGTCGCTGTATCGGTCCGTCGTGGTGAAGAGGGAGTTAAGCCGAAAGGCGAGGCTCTCAATTTACCGGTCGATCTACGTTCCTACCCTCACCTTATGGTCATGAACTCTGGGTCATGACCGAAAGGACTAGATCCCGGATACAAGCGGCTGAAATGAGTTTCCTCCGCTGGGTGGCTGGGCGCACCCTTAGCGATAGGGTGAGGAGCTCGGTCACCCGGGAGGAGCTCGGAGTAGAGCAGCTGCTCCTCCACATCGAGAGGAGTCAGCTGAGGTGGCTCGGGCATCTGTTTTGGATGCTCCCCAGACACCTCCCTAGGGAGGTGTTCCGGGCATGTCCCTCTGGGAGGTGGCCGCGGGGCAGACCCAGGACACGCTGGAGAGACTATGTCTCTTGGCTGGCTTGGGAACGCCTTGGGGTCTGGAAGAACTGGAGGAAGTTTCTGGGGAGAGGGAGGTCTGGGCCTCCCTGCTTAGACTGCTGCCCCCGCGACCCGGCCCCGGATAAGCGGTTGAGGATGGATGGATGGGTTATGGCAGCTTATTGTGAATGCTTGCTAGTTTGAGTCTCAAGCAGAGAATAGTTATCTTTTGGGTCTGGAGAACTTTGTGAATTCCTAGCCTAATGGCATATAACATTCAAAGAAAATGTATATCAATGTGCATGTGTGTTTAGTGAGATATTGCCATTTTTTTGCTGCAAAGGCAAGCCTATGGTCTCCGAGACTCATTGTGATTAGCGCCACACAGTATTTGTACTTTGTTACTAATATTTGAAAAATCAGGCATTTCTTTTATGGAATGATGAAAGTTGTCGATGAAAGTTGCAGACATATCAAGGATGTGAATGTATCTCTCTTCTTCACATAAAGATGAACTACTGTCACATTTTGAAAGCACATAAAGACAACAAAAAGAGCCTCTTTCCGCCCTCTAAAAGCATGTTTATCTGTGTTCTTATAATGATGTGTTGAGACCACGGGGCCATGGGGGACCATTAAAGATAAACTATGCTGTTTGATAATAGAACGGAGCATAAAATTCACCTAAATATGCCAACCTCTCCACTACATGCATAATAATAACCACTGCTCATATTACGACCACATCGATAACACTTTTACAACATCTTTGCTCCAGCCTCTGGGACAGAGGCTGGAGCAAAGGCCCAATTCATAAGGTATATGCCTTCCTACACCCTTTCATCAGTCTTTAAATTGCTACTAAAGGCTTTCAAAGTTGACCTATTTACTCATTGTTGTTCTGATGGGGTTATTACGGTATCGCTGCAGTGGCACATGACCATACACCCACAGACACATACCCACATGTCAGGATTTGATTTTCTGAGATGGAGGAAAAATGGAAGGTTTTCTTTACAGAAATGATATTTAAATAAGCACATAAGCCATATTTTAGATATTGAGGGAAAGAAAAAGAAACAGCCACATAAAGAACAGACAAACGTGTGTATGTGTTTTTCCGTACGAGTGCATTTCTTTTGGATTGCATCTGTATCCTCGGGTCATATGGTCAGATGTACGGTCATGGTCTCTCAGGTCCAGGTCTGCAGGTCTCAGTTTAAGACTGATGAGAAGGATGTTTCTTCTTATCCCTTCAGGGTTTGTGTGTTTTTGGGCACATGCATGTGCCTGTGTGTGTGTCTGTACGTGTGTATCAGTGTGTTTTGAACTGAGCAGGTGGTGAGACACTGTCCTAATACAGTGGCACAACAGATGGCAGACTGCACCACCTGCATCCCCTTTAGACCTCCAGGACAGCCCTTGCACCACCTATGACTGACTGCCTCTTCACAGACACACACACACACACACACACACACGTACTTGGATACAAATACATGGATACAAACCAGCACACCATATAAAATACTGTTGCTATCATGTACAAAAACCAAGGGGAACAGAATTGAGGTCAATGCATTTAAATTGGAAGCAAATTAAAGGTTTTAGTGCATTTGTAAATCACATAAAGTGACTTTCATCTTTGTTGTTGACTACAGGGAAACAACAGGAGCTTTCTGAGTGCTATATTGAAAAACTCATTTAACAGTTTTAAAACATTTCACTGAATCCATATGGGGTTTTTAATCCTTGTGCTCAGATAACTCTTAGATGTTAATGACAGCATACTGCTGAGCTATATTTGATGCTTGCAGCTGCCTGAATGAGTCTTTTGTATACATAATACTTATCCAATTACTATTGGCATGTTGCTTGAAGCGTGAGAAAGTTACTACACGGTTCCTTTCAAAGGTTAAAGGAAGTTTTTTGTTTGTTCATCTAGATTCCTCTTCATTTTGACAGGAATTTGGTATAATTGTTCAATGAGATTTAGAATACACAGAGGCTGTACACAGATTTATCAAGAACAGCTGTTTAATATTAAACTTTGAGACATCCATCGTTTTGGTTTTCTTTCCCCATGAGACTATAATCCCCCATGTGACATTCTTGTTTTTTTTCCCACAAAAAAAAGAAACAAAACAAAAAAAAACACTTTAATTTCCACACATTCTGTGACATTTCACTCACGCTGCCAAACACAAAATTTGTATTAAATAAACTCAAGTTTCTTTCGATAATGAGTGGCCAACACTGTATGTGTTAAAACATGTTAATTAGAAAACAGATCAACGTTGTGCATGTGAACCCAGCATCACCCAATGACTTCTACAGAGTCATCACATCAGTCAAACCCAGAGGAACCTGTTCAGGCCCGACTCCAGCTGTCTGAGCGCATGTGCAGACAGCACACACCACGCTGGATATTAGCCTCTTTAGCTCCGCCTTCATCAGTGACAGGCTGTCAGTTCTGGACGTGAAGCACTCAATGAATGATGTCGGTGTCTAAGCGCTGTTTCTTAGTGGATTTAGTGAACATGGACCGTTGTTTTCGGATTGTGGTTTTCAGCTCTTTTACCTTATCTTTTCAGAAGTGGATTCTCGCCGGAGAATCACCGGAAAAGTTGCTGTGGAACTTTGTTGAAATTCTGGCGCACTTTCAAATATTACACCGTTGCCAGGCCCGTGCCACATTTCAGACACACACACTTGTCTTTCACAGTTGTCAAACAGACATCTGTCTGTCATTTTTTCGTGAAAATAATTATTTGCTTGCTAATATCATGACTAAACTCTACTGACATAGATGCCCAGCACCTGGACCACTGTGCTGACCCCAGGCCCTGCCCCTCCACCAATGACAGACAGCGAACAAGTGCAAAAGTATTGATAGTATTTGATTGACAGTTAGTTAACTGTGGTGGGGGGCAGGTGGGGGCAGGATACTTGGAATTTTGATTGTTTAAAAATTTAGACCTGATTTACCAAGTGACCAATCAACTTTGGATAAGACACTTCTGAGCCACTGGTGTGACCAGTGACGCATTGGAGACCCCTGAACTAGTTCTATTTTTAGAACATGTCTGCGGGTGACTCACACTGTCACTGTGGGCAACCTGTTACCCGTGGGCACTGTGTTGGTGATCCCTGGTCTAGACTCATCATGTAACGCTCTCCCATATCAGAGTCCCCTCTCCTCCATAACCACTGTTTGTTCTGAAATCCATTGAGTTGATCTTACTATTAAACATAGACAGTTCTCATTTTGACAATTTTTAATTAATTTATTTTAATACATTTTGACCAAACAACATTTCTGACGACAATTCCTTCATGGCTGTAATGACACGTTCCAGTTAAGCACTGGCCTAAATGAAAACCTTTTATTTGGCTGTGTATGTTCCTTGTTATATTTTGAAAGTAAGGTGTAATGTTGGTTAAATATGTCAAATAAAACAGATTTTAATTAACAACACTACAAGTAAGGCTGTGATTTCAGAATGTTTTCACCAATAACAACTTTATACTGCCACAACTCAAACTTACAGTCACTTTGCAAAATGTTCTCCTTCTCAACCAAAGAGTTGGGATCCAGGGAACAAGAAAAACACATGAAGACCAAAGATAAGAATTATGGAAGTACATCAGAAATTACAAATGCAAAGGTATGCTTTTTTTTTTTTTAACCGAAAAGAAATGCATCATTTCCAACAATATATGTTTGAACTCCAGCTCATTTGACTGCAAGTAGTTTTGTTTTGATTTTTAGATTTTTGGCTCGTTGTGCTTTCTCTTTTGATTGCAAACTCTTCCTTTCAGATCAGTTTCATTTGATTGCAGATCACAAAAATAAAGCTCCCCATCCATCAAATCAAACGAACCAGTGAGTCATAGTTTCCCTTTTATCCAGTTCAGAGGTTTACATCCATTTCTAATTTGTTTAGAATACATATGTTTTTCTTTTGTATTTACAGGCTGTAGCGGCTTGTTACTATGAGCTGTTTCACTGTTAAACCCTGTCTTGCTAGTGTTAATACTAAGAATGATATATAAAGCTGTCAGTCAGAATGGACAGCACAGAAGAAGATGCGTCTTCTTCAGTAAGTTAGACTCTGTGGAAAGTTGTAATCATCTGTAAACTGGGCTTTACATGAAGTACTTGTTGGGAAGAAAAAGGAACTGTGAACAGCACGAGTTTGATAACTGGTAATGAAATCCCCAGCTTCAACTTCAGTTCTGCAAGGAAAAGCATCCCTTAAAGTACCTTAAAATATATGAGTCTTACTTATTCACCTGAACATACAACTCCCATAAACAAGTTTGTGGTTTCAAATACACAACTCATTTCCATTTTTTCAGTATGGACACTTTTGAGTTTTACACATATACATTAGATTGAAATCTATTTATCTCTCCCTGGGATTTCGTCTATCTAAATTTTACTTTAACACACACACAAAACATTTTACAGATTAACTTTAATAAATGAGTCTCTTTTATAGTCGAACACATCATTTGTTTGTTTTTTTTGTTTTTTTTTCTCAACTGGGCTTTGGGCACCCACAGGCACCCTAGGATTGGCTCCAGCTGGGCTTCATTTCCATATTTTATGCAATCAGATACCTAATAGACCTACCATCAGTTTTCCTAAATATTCAGACGCCAATCAAATAGATGAGATTGACGGGTTCACACACAATTCATAGAGATCACACTGAACACCGTAAAGTGACAGCTATATATATATACATGGTGGCGATCTTGGACAATATGCGATTGAATGTCTGAATGGTGCATGTGTGTAAATATGTTTGTAAATTGCAGCAAGTGTGTGTCAGAGGGATTAACAATTCAAGCCACTTGAATATTCTCTCTTCTCTGTTTGGTCCCTATGTGATTACATTTATGCAAATACAGCCTTTTTATATCAATTCTGACTATAATGTATGGAGATTTGGCATCGCACCGTTTGAAAGCACTTTGAAAGCAGGGCTCCCCAAGGGTGGAAAGAAACTCCCCATGTGTAAATGTATGTTTGTTTGAGCTTGCATTTCTGTATGTGTGTGTGCAATGTGGATGGTTGTGTGTGTGTGTGTGTGTGTGTCCTGTGATTGTAGTGCGCTGAGCCCAGGGACATCAGCAATGCCACCACTGTCCCAGTTTCTCATATCCTTCTTAAAAAACATGTTGATTCAGACAACCCCCCCTCCGACACACACACACTCCCACCCACCCCTCCTCTCTCCTCCTGGGATGGACTGTAGGAGATGTACAACCACAGCAGACGTTCATCACCCACAGCTAGGGTGTATGATTTTCCACTTCCCTCCTTTTTTCACCCTATTTTATTATTCCAAATCATCTCTTCCCCAGCAGACTCCTACAAGAAATGATGAGGAAGATTGTCAATAAGAAAGAGCCGAAGCATCCCTGTTTCATGTATGTTATTTTAACTAGGGTCCCAAGAGATACCACTGGTGTATCAATGCACAGAAGTAGCCATAAAAAAAGGCTCCCATCAGTCACTCATTATGCAGTCTGATGCTGCAGCACATTCGTCTTGAATTTTCTAGCACAGGACAATAATCCGTCATGTCTCAAATGACTACTGTACTTTGCGAACCAAAAGGCACACTTAAAAGCCTGTAATTTTCTCAAAAATTGGTGTGCCTATTAACCCGGCACGCCTTATGTGTGCACTGAGTTCTAAATCTGTGAATGTGTTGTTATGCGATTTTGTAAACACTCCACTTGATTGACTATCGGTCTATCATTTCCCGCCAACATTGGGACGTAAGAAGACTATTTACTGTGTTTTTCTGTGAAATGCAAACAGAGAATCAGAAAGAACTTGTAATGATCAGACAAAGATTTTTACATGGCACGGACTGGACCCGTATCGACCGGACCCGGCGCTCTCTGGTGGGCTTTTTCGGGGAGTGCCGAACAAGCC